>BQNB010020100.1:0-48283 GCA_026074375.1 Tanacetum coccineum | reverse complement strand
TATCAAAACCTTAAAGAAAGTTTTGGAAACAACACATCTCCACCCGCTCGAGATGCTCCTGATTTTGACTCAGTCTTTGTAATCAAAAAAATGAAAGCTTCCATTCAAGGAAAGGACAACGCCATCAAAAAATTAAGAATGCAAATCTCTTAATTAAAAGAGACCCGTAGTGAAGCAGACCGTACTCTTGATTTTAGGGCCTTAGATTTTCAGATAACTCAATTAACTGAAAATGTCACCACCCTTCAAGAACAAAATAAGCTTTTTAGGGCAGAGAATGAAAAAGTTAAGCAGCATTACAAGGAATTGAACGATTCTATTAAGATCACGCGTGCTAAGCATATAGAACAGACAACTGTCCTGTTAACTAAAAACGAGAATCTAAAGGTCCAAAATACAGAATAAAATGAAATGTGTCACTAAAGATCATGTAAAACCAAAAGTTCTTGCACCGGGTAGGTATGCTATAGATGTTGAACCAATTTCCCCTCGCAATAGAAACAATAGGGAAGTTCATGTAGATTATCTTAAGCATCTTAAGGAAAGTGTAGAAACCCTTCGCGAGATTGTAGAGGAAGCTAAGGTTGAAAGACCATTAGATAGATCACTTGCATCTGCGTGCCTTTACACTAAACATTCTCAAGAAATATTAGAATATGTGATTGGCACTTGTCCGAAAGACTTCAATCAACGAGATAAAAAGCATGCTGCTACCCCTTTAACTAGGAAAAAGAAAGTTACTTTTGTGGACCAATTCAAATAGTAACACACACAAACATGTAGAGCAACTGAACATTCAGAAGACTAATGTCTCTGTGCCTCCTTCTACAGGAGTAAACAGTTGCACTGATGCTAGTGGATCACAGCCTAGGAGCAATACCAAGAAAAATAAGATCTTGCCGGCTAAGAGTGTCAACAAGAAGAAAGTAGAAGAACACCCTAGGACTAATAAGTCTAGTTTGAAAACCACGAATCGTGTTGATTCTAGTATTAGCTCTAAACGTACTGTAATTAATTCGAATTCTCATTCTGTTTGCCAAACATGTAACAAATGCTTAATTTCCGCAAATCATGATGTGTGTGTGGTTAATTATTTGCACTCAGTGAATGCATCCCCCTTCGTTAAAAATATTATGAAAAGTTAAGCAAGTTTGAAAACCTAAGCAAGGTAAGCAAGTGTGGAAAGCAACAAGAAAAGTGCTTACAAGTATTGGTTATCAATGGAGGCCCACGAGAAGAATATTCACTTTAGGAGAACATTGCCCTTTAACTAGGCTCACTAATCCCAAAGTAGTGCCTGCTACGCAAACTGAAAACGTTAGTACTAGTAATTCTGTGCTAACTAAGAAACTAAGTCACACATCTCAGAAACCACTAACTAGATACCAACGTAGAAACCAGCAGTACCAGGCAATTCTCGTTTGCCTTCCCACTTCACCTAAGAATCAGGCCATTGCTCATGCTAACGAACAAGAACCCAACCAAAATTGGGGATCTAACTTTCCAAACTCTCCATCTTTGTTTGTTTTCAAATGCAGGTCATACAGATCGTCCTTTGATATTTGGACTCAGGCTGCTCAAATATATGATGGGGGATCGCTCACTCAGCCAGGAATTTCAGTGAAAAAGTTGCATTGGAACAGTTAGATTCGGAATGCACCACTTTGGTGCTATCAGGTTATGAAGATTATTGTAGCACCCCCAAAAAAAGATGTGTCACGAGGAAATACGTTCGGCGTGTTACTTCATAATACAACAACTTAAGATACAAAAACGACCTCTAAATGTGTCGTTTGAAAAGTAATCTCGTTGATTTTCTTGAAATTGATATAACATTTGTCTCATAATTGCATCACAATGAAAAGCTTGAAAGCAATACAACGAGATTTGATCATTTGTATGTAAGTAGAAATCCATGAATAATACTTGTCAATGTTAGACTACCAGGCAAACAACCAAGTAAGCCAAGCATCTAATTCACCTGAGAAAAACATGCTTAAAAGTGTCAACATAAAGTTGGTGAGTTCATAGATTTTTGTATATGTAAATGTTGAAATCAAAAGATTTATAAAGTATGCATGACCATTTCAATCCTTATAATAGTCACAAAAAAATGTAAGTGTAAATGTAGAACCGAAAAAGTATAGTGTCTACTGCTTCACCTCAGTATAATGAAAAATGTTTATATCAGTAATGTTCAACAAAGTAGTGTGGACCACAAGATTTCCAAAATGTATGTGACTACTATAACAGATACAGTATCACATAAAATGTATCTACTGTTGCGCTAAGCTCATGACACCGAAGCTAATTTGTGTAGCATATAATATGCCAAGTGTATTCTGCCCTACCGGTGTCTGACCAAGACACCCAATGAGATTTGACATGGTATATATCCGTTTATCAGGAGCCCCGTTGGAAAATGGCGCTACTCACGCCGAATAGAGGATAAATTAATCCAATAGATCTATTTAATAACATTCAACAGCTTTACAATCTGTAATTAAAAGTTCATGATAGTTTCTAGGCAAGAGAGTTGGTCCTAATCGCTACTTATGCAACACATGAAACAGAGAAGATGAACCAAAAACAACTTGTGTCCAATGAGAATGAACCATTGTATTCATAAACACTTTAAAACTTAAATCCATAAGTAGAAAGAGTTGGATATCAATCAATTAACCGAGTTGTAATCAGTATGAGTATGAGTAGTAAACAAGTAAGGAACAGTTGTAATGAGCATGGATTCTCCTCCCGAGATTGTAAAGTAATTGTAAAACAAGTGAAAGAGGGCTATAAACTCACCTCGATGATGAAGAACGATTGGCAAAAGTGTACATATTAAGCACAACACAAACGAAAACTGGAATGCTCGACCAATGGAGTTTGCGGTTTTGTCTTAACGGACTAAGACCCACTACCTATGGATAATGTATTTGGTTTTCTGATGGATGATATTAATCAACCGCGACACATGATAAAAAGATTTAGATTTACAGTTGTAAAGTTTTATGTGGTGTGGTTCCATAACAGATAAATCGAAAACTAAATACAAAGTATGTACATATATTCCGTATTATTACATATGAAAAAAAACCGAAGTATATAAATCATACCCGGAAATGTATATAACAAAGTCAAACAATCAAATAAATAATCGAGATATATAATACTTTACCAGTATTATATAAAGAAACAGTGAGAAAAAGAATTAAACCAAAATATTTTCGACACCTATTAATAATAAAAAAATCCTTGCATAAAAGTAGACACACGTCTTAAAGTTATGAATTAAGTAAACGATGTTTGTAAAGCTTTTACAAAAGTTATGATTTTTACCTTCTATCAAGAATTTATAAAAATACTATTTTATAAATTAATCTTTCATCTTATTGACGGGTTTAGCTAAAATAAGTTGTCCCCAGTTTTAAACGTATAGTTTCATTTATCTACCGAGTTTTGTATAATTACAATTTAATAATTCTTAAGACTTATATAACCTTGTCCTTTTATCGGGTCTTTAAGGTAATAGAAATTATAGTGCAAATTATTAAGTAAAGAAACTTATAGAAATTTCGGCATGACTTTTTCGTTTATAAGACGTTTCCCATTTTTACAAAATCCAATGTTTTCCCTTTAATCAATCAATGTTGCAATTTTATCTGGTGTTCTAATATATAACTAGACGATTTAAAAATGATAATAAAAGCATTATTTAGAGGGTATCAAAATAAAAACATGACTATGATTTGAAACAAGTCAAGGTTCATTACTAAACTCATAAATCCCTAACACAAATTTTGCGGAAGCACGACTAAAACATAACTAATAAAAGAAAACTTTCTTCATTTCATAACTATTCGAAAAGTACTACATCTTGAATAGAAGAAATAACCCTAAAAGTAATAAAAAAATACAACATCAATGGATAAAATAATAAGGTAACGATTCTTTTTTATAATTTCTTTTTCAAATGGTAATTTGGGTAACAGAATAACAGGAAGACAAGGTCCTCACGTCTTTAGATCTGCCACCACAGCCAGACAAGTCACTGAGGGACCATTTTGTAGGTGTTTTAGCTGCGCGGATTTATTGGTTGATGTATTCAACAGCATATTGAATAATGTATGATCACAAACTATGTTCATTTTCAGTTTCGGGATCCAAAAGTCACTTTAATGTTGCAATATGCACGCTCCTTTTGAATTGGTTATTTATGAGTGTGGAGTATGAGAGATGGAGAGTAATTTGCAGCCGTAACATGAAGCAATAACACACATGAAAGAAATAGTTGCATTTAGTACTGATTTAATGTTTTGCAAGTTTCTGAAGTTTGTATAATATAAATACTTACAATCTATCTACTTTTATTTTAGCAAAAGGTGGCTTGGCAGAGGCTAGAACGGCAGGTTATTGGCCCACATTGGCACCAAACGTGGAGGATTACAGCTATTCCATTACAAGTACGACTGCGTTCGGGCCGGGTCAACTAATCAAAGTGTTAATATGGTGTAGGGACATGACTATCGATAGTTAAAATGGGGTAATAAAGTTTTGAAGATGAGGATGAAATCTGTCCGCAACACAAACATCAGTCCTGCAACTTTAAGGAGAACCATAAGGTATTGACTTTACCCTTGACCTTTATTGTGTTGTTTGTTAATACAAATAATGTCCAAAAATGTTATTTATATTTTTTGACCTCTCAATGTTTTGATAATAACAAAATGTGAAAACGTTTACGATAAAATTAAACGTTTATAAATTAATAATCATAAAATTCTATTTCTATGATTAATCACTTAAGGTGTGGATAAACAAATTATTAAACATGATTAGTGATCAAGAAAATAATTTTTTCTTAAATCTTATACTTCCACAAAAATGTTTTTATAAAAATATAAAAACAAATTATTTATTAATTAAAAGAAATGTTTTATTAAAAACATAAAATTTGAATTTCAAATTTTCCCCCCAAAATGGAAGGTTCCATAACAGATACAACCTTCACCACAAAAGGACAAAAAAGGGAGCGGAGTCTAGTGGCGGCCCCCTTATATATAAGGGGCCGCCGGGACCGCCACCAGCAACGGCTACTTTTTTGTCCCCTATAAATACTGGGCCACCCATTTCAAAATCAGACTTCCTCTTGCCAAAAATTCTATCAGATCTAGTTTTCTCTCTTCTTCCTTTCTTTCTAAAACACATATCTTGATCACTAACATACCTTGATTTTGTTTCAAGTGATTAATTCTTTCTTCCTCCCTTCTTCACCTTCTAATCAAGTGCAAGAGAAGAACAATCGTATTCTTCTACATACGAATTGTTATCAAGTGATCTTTCTCTCTTCTCTTCTTCAAGATCACAAACATTCATTAGATTTATTTTGTGTTGTTGTATTAATTGGATCAAGTGTAGATCCAAGTGTGTAGATTGTATATTGGTGTGATTTGGATTGTGTGTCAATCCAAGAGTGTAGATCTTGTGAGTGTTTGAAGACTTAGTGAAGTCTTAGATTGGTTCTAGCTAAGATTAGGACTCGACATCTAGCTTAGTGTCGGAAAAGAAAGTAAGCGACGTGTAAACGGTTTTCTCCGCCTAAAGGGAGCTTGTTGACATAGTGAAATCTCGAGTGGAGTGCTCGGGGAGTGGAGTAGGAACGAAGAGGTGCTTCGTTGCCGAACCACTATAAATCTCGGTGTCTTGGTTTGATCGTTTCTTTCTTTATCTCTTTACTTATTACTTGCATTATTAGATAGTTTAGTTGTGATTCATATTGTTGGTTGATTGACATACATCTCGAATCAAACTATTTCATAAGCAAACTTTTAAAACGCTAATTAACCGGTAAAACTATTCAACCCCCCCTTCTAGTTTCTACAATTGGTATCAGGAGCAAGGTCACTCAAGATTTTTAAAATATATTGTATTTTAAAGCTTGGATCGATCTATGGATTCCGACAAATATCTAGAAGGGCAATCTATGCAAAGACCACCACTTTTTGAAAGCGATAGTTTTATTTATTGGAAAAATAGATTCGAGACATATGTTAAATCAAAAGATCTAGATCTTTGGCATGTTATTACCAATGGTGATTTTCAACCTATTATTCAAAATCCGGAAACCAAACTTGATGAGGTTATCCCTTTTGAAAAACAAACGGATGATCTTAAGAAAAGGCTTGCAAAAAATAATGAAGCCAAAATGGTTATTTACAACGCTTTGCCTAGAAAAGAATATGAACGAATTTTCATGTGTAATACGGCAAAAGAAATTTGGAAAACCTTGTTAATCACCCATCAAGGTAATAGTCAAGTCAAAGATAATAAGATCGACCTTTTGGTCCAACAATATGAACAATTCGTCATTTCCGAAGACGAATCTATAGATAATGCTTTTGCTAGATTTAATACTATTATTACTAGTCTTAAAGCTCTTGATGAAGGTTATTCTAGTAAGAACTACGTAAGGAAGTTTCTTAGGGCTCTACATCCTAAATGGAGAGCAAAGGTCACGGCAATTGAAGAATCAAAAGACTTGACATCACTATCTCTTGATGAGCTCATTGGAAACCTCAAAGTCCATGAGATGATCATCAAGAAAGATTCCGAAATAGTCAAAGCAAAAGTTGAAAGAAAATCTCTTGCATTAAAGGCTAAGAAAGAATCTAGTGATGAAGAGTGTTCGACTTCCGGTAGTGAAGACGAAGAGTATGCCATGGCGGTAAGAGACTTCAAGAAATTCTTTAAGAGAAGAGGTAGATTCGTGAGACAACCTCGGAACGACAAAAAGACGTTCCAAAGAAGCCGTGATGACAAGACCGGTAAAAATGATAGAAAATGTTTTAGATGCGGCGACCCGAATCATCTTATTGGAGAATGTCCAAAACCACCGAAAGACAAGAACCAAAGAGCCTTTGTCGGAGGTTCTTGGAGCGATAGCGGTGATGAAGATGATGAGAAGGTCAAAGACGAAACATGTCTTGTAGCTCATGCATCAAGTGAGGTATGTTCCGAATCCTCTTACTTTAGTGATGAAAACTCATCAATTGATGATATAACTTTAGACAATGAATATGATAAATTATGTAAAATGAGTCTAAAGATAATCACTAAAAACAAAAGACTAAAAGCCACTAGAAATAACTTAGAAAATGAGCTTAGAGAACTAAAAGATAAATTATCCATATTCGAGAAAAACAAGGGAGTTGATCTCGAATGTGCAGTGTGTCATGTACTCAAAATTGAGAATGAAAAACTCAAAGATGAATCCACTAGATTAAATAAATTTGAAAAGAGTACACATTGCTTGAATGAAATGCTAAGAAATCAAAAACCCTCCGGTGATAAATTAGGTTTAGGGTTTAATTCATTTGAAGCATCATCTAGTGGAACAAAGGAAATAAAATTTGTAAAAACTCAGAAAAAGGCGTCCTCTGATGGAGGTCCCTTAAATAGGGACGGCCCCATAAACATGGGCGGCCCCCTTAATGTTCAGGCGGCCCCCAAAGTAAATAAGGGACCGCCACCAGAGACACCAATATCTGAGAAAAGTGTTTCTTTTCAAAAATCTATTTTGGGTCCTAGACCAAAACACATAATTGTAAACAAAGTTAAAGTTCCGGTAGCTAGTGACAATGAAGTCAAACAATTTTATAAACCATTGTCAAAACCCGGAGTTGGATTTTCAAAACAAAACTTTAGATCAAAAACTCCACCTCCTAGAAGAGTCAATAATAATTATTCTCGTCCTAAAACACCGCAACCAAGAAGACATGTTGGTCATCAAAACCAACCTCATGGCTTTCCTGTAACTTGGAACAACTTTCCACGACAAAGTTACATGCCATGGGAAATGTGTCTTCCATTCTCACATCCTAACCAATTGCATCAAATGCAAGGGATGTTTGGCACTAACAACTTTGGACCCATGAGATATTGGGGACCAAATGTTTGAGTTATTGTCTTATATAAATAGATATGCCTTGGAGTCGACTTGGAACCCAATGAATGGATCAAGGATAGCGGATGCTCCAAACATATGACGGGTAACCGAAAGCTCTTCTCCACTTACAAGGCATACAATGGAGGTAATGTTGTTTTTGGTAGTAATCTTCGCGGTAACATCATTGGCAAAGGTACGATTTCTAATGACTCTCTCAAAATAGATAATGTAGAACATGTTGATAACTTAGGATTTAACTTGCTTAGTATAGGACAAATATGTGACAATAAGTGTAAAGTAACTTTCTCTGAACATGATAGTGAAATCACTAGGAATGGTAAAGTCATAGGTAGAGGTATTAGGAAGAAAGGCTTATACGTAATGAAGTTAGGAAATAAGCCTAAGGATCAAATTTGTCTAGCAACGATTGATGAAAATTCCACTTTATGGCATAGGAGATTAGGTCACGCGAATATGCGTCTCATTCAATCGTTAGCCTATAAAGAATTAGTTAGAAACTTACCTAGGATTAAGTTTGATCAACATTTTTGTGATGCTTGCAAAATTGGAAAACAAGCTCACGCTAGTCACAAAGCTAAGAATTTAGTCTCAACGACTAGATGCTTAGAACTTCTCCACATGGATCTTTTTGGTCCATCCGCCATACGGAGTTACGGAGGAAACTGTTACTCCTTGGTCATAGTAGATTACTACTCTAGGTATACTTGGACTAGATTCCTTAAGGATAAAACCGAAGTCTTCGATCAATTCAAAATCTTTAGCAAGAAAATCCAAAATCAACTAGGATGTATAATAGTGTCAATAAGAACCGACCACGGTAGAGAATTTGATAATGAAGTGCAATTTGGAGAATTTTGTGATGCCAACGGTATTACTCATAACTTCTCGGCTCCACGCACTCCTCAATCAAATAGCGTGGTTAAAAGGAAAAATAGGACACTTCAAGAAATGAGTAGAACTATGTTGAACGAACAATCATTACGCTAAAAGTTTTGGTGTAATGCTGTAGATACTTCAAGATATATACTTAACCAAATTCTAATTAGAGCCATCCTAGGAAAAACACCTTATGAAATCTTAAGAGGTAGGAAACCTACTCTTGATTATTTTAGAGTGTTTGGAAGCAAGTGCTTCACCCTAAACATTAAAGATTACCTTACCAAGTTTGACCCAAAGTCTTACGAATGTGTCTTTCTAGGTTACTCCCAAAATAGTAAAGCCTATATCATTCTTAATAAACACACTAGGAAAATCAAATCACACTTCTTCACAACGTTTACGACTTCTTAAAACTCAAGACTTCTTCACACTTTCAGCGACTTTCACTTCACCAAACTACTTATTATCACAACTACCTAACACTACTTGGTAAGATCAACAACGAACCTAACTATACTTACAACGTATCACCAAGATTCTAGCTAGCTACATATCAACTACAAAGATATACAGATTTATGTTATCAAATATGTGATATGAATGCAACAAGATTGCTATCACACTCACTAAGTGTAATACTTCTTCACTTGATGATGGAAGTAAATCCATCTCTATCTTCTGCACTTGAGGTGAAAATATCTTGGATCACTTTGAAAACTAAGCTTTATGATTAACATGATCAAGGATTTTATGAGGATAAGTGGGCTGTTTTGAGCAGAACTAATGAGTGCAAAAGTGAGAAAAAAATTGGGAATGTCAATTATTTATAGGACAAAAAAGAGCGGGGTCTATGGCCGGCCCCCAAAAATAGGATGCCGGCCCCCCTAAAGATTAAAGGGGGTCGCCCATGTAATTAAGGGTTCGCCCCCCTTATTCAGACGCTAACTCCTTATTGTCCTAATTCAGGAGAGTTTGGTTTACTGGACCTAGTGCATTCTAAAGCCGATTTAAAGGGCAGAACATTTGAAATTCCAATTTGTAATTTCGAATAAAAACATAATCTTTAAATATAAAAAATGTTTTGTGATGTTTATAAAAAGTTTACAACATTTATAAAAAGTTACCTTTGATCATAAAATGCATCAAGATTTGTTTATATCATACTTGAAGCGATAAAAAAGTTTGAAAATTAATATTTACTACTAAATACTTGATTACGTTAAAATTACGTTAACGTTTGTATATTTTGTGATTAATGATCGTAATATTTATACTAGATATATAATAATAAAAAAATGTAAAATATATAAGTCTAAAAATTCAACAAGAATCAATAAAACCGAGAAGTAGTAAAGAATGTTTCCCCCCCGGGTCCCGTTTATTCTCCCCAACGATGCTGTACTGGAAATCGATACAGTCGAAAGAATTGGAGTTAGAATTAGAATAAATGATTTTAAGTGTGGAAAAGCTAATAAACAATAAAACAAAACGATTAAGAAATCCTAAAAATTCTGAAATTACGGCCTATAAAATGATAGCAACACAGGCCCCCGAACAAAGGGGGAAAAACTAACATCTTCGAAAATTAACCCTACGAAGAAATTTTTGCCTCTAAAACAACTCTAGGGAACAAATAACAAGAAAGAAAAATACAGAGACCGAAAACGGAGTTCGATTTGACCCCAAAACGAGTCACACAAAAAAAACCGCACGCCGGACCCGCCTTTCAAAAAATGAAAAGTGTTTTGTAAAAAGTGACCCTACGGAAAAAGAATTAAGTAAATTTATCCTTCGAAACTAAATTACAAAATAAAGAATATACGTAAAAAAAGAAAAATATTTTTTTTTTGTAAACTATTTTTATTAAAATATTTTAAAATTGAAAATTTTTAAAACTTTAACTAAATTAAATTTGTAAAAAATACTAAAAGACTTCGAAAAAAAAATAAATATTAAAAAAAATTAAATTAGTCTTTTTTTTTATTCTGAAAATTTGAACAAAAAATACAATGACACTTTAACATCCTAAGAAAAATCAGAAACAACGAATTTGGCTTATTTAAATAAGCCCTCAAATAAAGCTGAAAACAGCTTTAATGGCTTAAATTCCAAAAAGACTATGAAAATTGGCTAAGCCCCTTGAACAAAGACAAAAAGCCCAAGGCGTAGCGTTGTTTGTGTGTACAAAGAAGGTGGTGTAACGAGGGTCGAGACGCCGGGTTCGAGTCTTGTCTCACCCTTGTCACCCTTGTCTCCTTTTTTTTTCGAAAACTTTGTAAAGCAAAGTTGTTAAGCTCGTGGGGCTTAACAACTTTGTCAACTACAGCTTTTTATGAAAAGCTGTAAATAAGCTTAAAATCAGCTTATAAAGTGACAGAATGCTAAATAAGGGCTTAAGACTTAAATAAAGCTAAGTCATTTGGCACTTGTGGACAAATAAGCTAGGACTTGGATTAAATAAGCTATAAAGGGTCTAAACCTAACCTAGATAAGCTAAAAAGGTTAAAAGCTAAAACTACATAACAGTTAAAAGGCTTAAGCTTGACAGAACTAAATGAAGCTTAAAAGGCAAAAATACTTAAGTTGGCATTCAAATAAGCTGAGAAAATGAGAAGCAAGCTTGCACAACTAACCACCCTACTAAAATAAGCTGCTAGGAATCAATTGAGCTTATTAAATAAGCTCAATAAGCCAAGAAATTGAAATATAAGCAGTCCCTACACTAACTAGGCTAAAACAGTGAAAAGGCTAAATTGAGCTTAAAAATAAGCTATCTAAAAAGCTTTTTTAAAGGCTGAAACTGAAGGGGCTTATCTAAGAGCTTATAGGCTCTCAAAATAAGCCAAGAAATTGGGCTTAAGTACACTACAAGCTTAGGAAAAGGAAGCTTAAAGTCTCCCCTTTGCACCAGGGGAGATTAAGGCTAAAATAAAGGGGCTTATTTGACAGCTTTTTAAAAGCTGTCAAATAAGCTCAAATGAAAAAGATAAGCTAAAACAGATTGAATATACTATGAAATGGACTTGTGCACCAATTTTAAGCTTCCAAAAATCATTTTAACTTGCTGAATTTGTAAAGTGAAAAAGGGACTTAGTTTTTTAAAACTTTGACACTTAACAACTTGGGCAGATTTGACTTAACAAGTCAAAGTGCACAAAGAGTTTGTGACAGCTTGTTTAAGACTCTAAATCACACACTTTTTGAAACCTTAACTCAAAATCCAAGTGCTTATCTAAATAAGCACTTGTGGCTTTTTTAAAATAAACTCAGTTTCAAAAGATGATTTAAAAAAACTTTGAAAAACAATTTTAAAACTTTAAAACTTATGAAAACAGCTTAAAACAAGCTTAATACTTAAGCTTAAACTACTTGAGTGACCATAACCCATACTCAAAAGCCTTTTGACCCGTTTTCCATGTTAACCCAAACACCCCTTAAGTTTTTGAAAGTGGTTTAAAAACTTATAAAAACTAACTTAGACTGAAAATTTTAAAATACTAACACTACTTAAGCTATTTAAGACAATAAAAAGACAAAAAGCACAGCAAATAAGCACTTGAAAGATTAATGATAAGCTATGACAGAATTAGCTAATTATGACAGTTTTCACTTAAATTGCATTCAATGAAATGACAGGCATAAAAAAGACATATTTAGACATTAATAAACATGAATAAGCATACAAGACAGAAATAAGCTAAGAAATAAGCTAATTAAGCTATTTGCTACAGTAATTTGCAAAATTTGAAAGAAATTTGTACCTTTAATCCTTTGTTCAAAAAGGATTCTTTGACCCTAATAAGCTCTAAGTTTCCTACCCCAGCTTATAATTAAGCTTAAACTAAGCCATAACCCAATAAGCCATCCACATTTGCTTATTCATCCTTAGCTTTTAATCCAACAGTAACTTGTCACCCTTTTGAATTTTTCTTAAAAGTTTTCTAACAACAGGTTATCAAGATGCTTAAAAAAAGGATTTTAAGAAACACTTGAAACCTTAAAACACGAATAAGGAAAGCTTGCTGAAATTTTCATTAAACCAAAGTGAATTACAGGTACATAAAAAAACTTTTAACTTAAAAAAAATACTAAGAACTATTTGTAAAACTACCAAAAAAAACTCTCCCAGCCACAATGGCTTTACAAGGCTTTTATAGCAAAAATACGACTAGGTCTTGTGTCTTCTCTTTGTCTTCTTCCTTTGTGCTTTCTTGTAGACACAACAAGAGGGTTGTGTTTGTTGTGAGAGTGTAAAGTCAAGCAAATCCTGGCCCTCCAAATATCTTGATGTTTGTTCGGATCATCAAAACCGTCGAAATAGGCTTGGGGAGTTGTGGGATTGCCAACTTGGCAATCTTACAGCTGGGAAAGATAGTGGGGGAGGGGGGAAGTGATTATCCATGGGGTGGTTTGGGTTGCAGGGTAAAAGCGATGAGGAGGACCCGTGATTGGTTGGGATTTGAAAAGGGCGGGAAAAAAAGTGTTATAAAAGGGTAGGGGTGACAGGGTGAAAGTTTGGGGATTGGGCAAAATTGGCCCCTCATGGTGTTAAGGTTGATTTCATCCATGGTCCTTGTGTTTAAAACCTTTTGGGGACTTGGCAATTTCAGTCCCCAAGGGTTATAACATCACTTGCATCACACGTCCTTGGGTGTTATAACTTAGTGGACTTGACAGTTTTGGCCCTTGGAGTATATCTTTCCCATAATGGCAGTTTTCACCCTTGTCTTCTTTTCTTTCCTTTCTTGTATAAATATAAGTTTAGGGATTTACAAGTTAAGTCCCTAAACTTATATTTCTTGACTTTTGGCTTCGGGGTTGACTTGGGTTGACTTTTTCAGGTTTGGTCTTGGACTTTGACTTTGTCTTTTCCTGCTTTTCCATTCCGAGTCCGGTTTTGTCGTTTTGGCTTCGTTTTTCGTCCTTTTCTTCAATATCCGTTCCTGCACAATACAATTAGCAAAACAAGCATATATTTGGCATTTTAAGTCCGTTTTTGGTTATTTTAGCTCGTTTTTAAAGGTAAAAGGTATGTGTAATTAAACACATACCAGTCATTTTAGCTTATTTGTAATCGTTTTAATGTAATGTTTTCAATTTAATGTAATTTTCTTACTAAAAGTTTGTAATCAGTTTAAGTAATCAATAAAAGTTTAGTTTTACCTTCAAATCTCTTGTTCATTTTCTATATTTGATATAACCAAATGATACTGTTTCATAAGCTCATTTGTTCTTAAGCTGTTTGAGCTCTTAAATACTTGAATACTCCTTGGAATTGGATGGCTGCTATTAAAGAATGGTAATAGTTCCTGAAGGTCAGGAGTTAGGATTAAAGGAATAAGCCAAGATTTGGAAGTGGATCAAGCTTGGAAGTGATCCAATGGCTTATTCCCTAGCTGAGACGCTAGAGCTATAGACTAGAGCTCTATGGAGCATTATAATCTCTGTTCTTGCTGAGATTTGAGGTTTTAATTCCTGTTTCCATTTGCTTTTAAAAGTTCTAGTTGAATTTTGCTTAAAATGCTATGTTCTAAATCTGCTAGTTTAGTTTAGTGTAAGTGTTGTTAAATCTGCTTATTATAGTTGTTTGATGCTTAATATGTTCAATTATTAGTGTAGATCTCACTTTACAAGTATTTGATATTAAACAGTTGAAAAATCCAAAGATATTAGCATTAGTTGGTAGCTTATTGATTCAGCTTATTTCATAGTTTAGATATCTTATTTAGATCATATAAAAGTTGTTAAACATCTGGTATTGTAAGTTTAAGGTTTAAATCAATGAGTTGCTAGTTTAATTTGGATTTAAAGTAGATAAAAGGAATGTTTGTGTACAGGGTTGTTCATAGTTTAACAACTGTTTTTGGTACATTAGAGATTTCAATATCACTTTAGATTCATTAAAGATCAGATTTAGAACATGTTTGGTTAAGATTGAATCAAGTTTGTGGTAAATCTCAAGTTTTCATAGGGATTTTGAGCTTCTGTGGTGATTTTTGGACTTTTAGTTGCATGATCTTAGATCATAAGCTCTAAGTTGATTTAGTGTTGGTTTTTATTCCTATAGACATTCATACTTTAAGATAACTCTAGTGCGTAAGGACTTTAGTTCTGTTTCATTGAGATTCATGTAAGCTGTCAATTGCATCTGCAGACACATAGTTTTATTAGCTTCTTCTTTAGTCTTAATTTTAGGTTAGTTATAATTAGAAATAGGTTCCAAAACTTTGAGCATAAGCTCATTAGTTGTTGTGCTCAATCTGTTTGAACTCGGATTTACAATTTGAGCTTATTATCTAGCTTATTTTCTAGGCCTGCATTTAGCTTTTAAAACTTTGATAAAAACTAAAAAGTCCAAAAACAGCAAACAGTATAATAGCTTATATTCGTTTAACTTTCACTCACGGCTTTAACTTGTTTCAACAATGTTTCCAAAAGTTGATTTAAGTACTTCAGGACAGAGTTCATCTTTCACAGTAGTCTTATTTCTGGTCCTAAGGCTGTTTTCTAGCTTAAAAATAAGCTTGAAATGTCAATTCATTTGTTATTAGGCCTTCCTTAACATAAAAATTGCTTATTTGGCGTTTCGGACATCTGGCTTATATCTAGTGCTTTAATTAGGTTTCAATTAAGCTTATTTTGTCTTTATTCCTTAAGTTAGTTTACTTCTAGAGTTATTAGTAGCTTATTTGGCAGTTTTAAAAAATAGATAGCAGTTAGTTTGAGTCTTTAGGCTTTCTAACCTTATTGAAATTCCAGCTTTAATATGCTTATTTCCTAGCTTATAATTAGTTTTCAGATTAAGTTTTAGTTGAAACAATTACTTATTTACAAATTCTTAATAAGTTTGTGCAATAAATTTTCAAAAAAAAATAATAAAACAAGAGGTCCAGGACTCGAACCTGCGACCTCCTGCTCACACATACTAAGCCTTAACCATTAGCACCAGTAGGGCCATCTGGTTTACCCTTGCTAAAAAACAAAAAAATAATTAAAATAGTTTAACAGTTATTTCATTTCCTTCTTAGTTTAAACAAGCTTTTAGCTGTATATCTCATTTTTATAGCAGCTAAATCATAAGTCTGTAAATTTGTAGTTTTTATATTATAAAAACTAGTAAAGTTTATTTAGGGAATATACAGTTATTTTTTCCTAGATTTTTAGGAATAGTTTTTGTTTTTTTTAATCAATTTTTCTTTACCAAAAACTTTAAAAATTATTAAAAAATATATATAATAAAAAAAATTCTGAAAATTTTCTTTTAATATTTAGAAGGTTTAGAAATTAAATTTACGTTCGTAGGGCTTAATTTTGAGATGCTTGCTTTCTTGTCGCGTTTTCTTTATTTCCCGTTAACGTTTTTAGGTTTGTTTGTTAATTGCTTTAATTGATTACGTGCTTTTACTTGTTAGTACATTTTTTTTGTAGAAATGGGAAATCAAATCAAACCCTTGAATTATTCAATTGCGCGATCACAAACTAGACCGACTTTCTATTCACACTTCGCCGAGGACAAACGACCCGGGAGGTTTTTGAGACAACTTTGGTTAAAAGTTTGTTTCTTAAATCCGACGGAAAATACTTACTATACTATAATTATTTACATCCTTATATACTTATATTATATATAGTATGTTTAGGTAGATCAAAAATTTTGGCGTCGCTGCCGGGGAGGTGTGTGCGATTATCGTGTTTACGTTTGTAGATTAGTGTTTGAAGACCCTTCCTCGTGAAGTTATCGTTTTCAATTGAGAATATTTTCTTTTTATTATAAAACCATAAAAATGCAAAAATATTTTACACTTCTATTTTCTTTTAATATTAAAAATAATCGTTTGTTAATTGTCGCTTCGGCTCACCTTTAGTAAACAAACTATAAGAGAGGTATAAGGAGGGTCGATCCTACGAACTTCGACCCGAAAGGAGAAGGTTTTTAAAACGCTTCGCGCTTACCCGCTCCTCCGCTTCTTTGTGCGTTTTCTAAAGAGCTACCGTGCACTATTGACTTTTGGTTACCAAAAATATCTTTCCTTTATTTTTATTATTTATGTATTGTTTGAAAAATCTAAAAATATTCTTCTCTATCCTCTTATTCGTTTAATTCTTTCTCTTACCCATCTCTATTGTTTAATTCTTATGGCGTCCCTCGACCAATAGACTTGTTTTCATTGTTCTCCAAATTCTTCCAACTACCCCCACAACCCCAGTACCAGTCGCATTCTTGTAAGTTATGTGGAAACGATGCTCATTATGGTTACGATTGTCCACCTCAAGTTCTGTTTGTTTACAATCAGAACCCGGGTTTCGATCAAAACTTCGACATTAATTTTCCACAAACTTCACCAAATTTTTCATAACAAAATCTTGATTATGAGAACTATGAGGGTCTTCATGAGACTTTTCAATGTCAACCGATGAACCAAAATTATGATCCTATTTTTTGTTATAATCCGATTTATTTCGGTTTTGACCAATATCAACCCCCGTAATTTTCCGTCACTCATCAACTTCCTCGGAGATCGAATAAGGATATATTGCTAGATATGGCAAGGCTAATTAAAGCTAATCGAACCCTTTTGAATAGAAATATTTTTCCTCATGAAGAAATAAGTATAAGAGTATTGTTGGCTAAGGAAAGAATTCTCAAATTAATTTAAGTTTGGGCCGAAAAGCAAATTAAACCATGGAGTTTGCCAGAATTGCTACTTTAACTTTATAATGATTCACAAACTATTGCTGAAATTTTAAAATAACATGAAGAAAAGCGTATTGAACGTGAGCAAGCGACTAATCTGGCAGTTCAGAAAGAGTAGGAGGAGCAGGCAGCTCAAAGTTTTACTCCATATTAGAATTTTCCTATTATTAACGATGATGATGATGAATACACTATTCAATATAGGGAATATTTAGAGAATTCGTCTAATGCAATCACACCCGACTTATCAACCGAGGAGCCCGATAACTCTCCAAGTAAGGGGATGAGCATCTTGACACTATTCCGAAAATGGAATTGGACGAAGTAATAAAGTCTAGTGTTAAGGACCTTGTCCCAATCCCAAGTGAGTCCGAGGGTATTTTCGACATTATGTGTGATGTGCCTTTTTGTGATAAAAATCACTTTGATGCCGAGTCTGATCTTATGGAATCTTTGCTTAATCGAGATACATTGATTGTTTATTCTCCTAAGATTGACTCTCTTCTCGAGGAGTTCGACGGTGAACTCGCTCCTATCGCTCTAATTTCACCAGGAATTAATACAACTGGTTTTGATCAAGAAAAAGATATTCGTCGTGTTGAACAATTGTTAAATAATTCTCCTCATCTTGACGTTTTAAACGGTCACTTTGAAATTTTCTCTGATCCTAATGATGATTGTACTTCAAGTGATGACGATTATGGTGAGGACATCGATTTTGTTGAGGCATCACCTCCCGATTCTGAGATCGTCAGCCTAGAGGAGGTGAAGGATTTTGACCCTGAAGATGGAGAGACTAACACTGATATTCTTCTGAAGATCAAGGACAATATACTTCGTGAGAAATTATTGAATATCAATCTTCTAATTGCTAAGATCGAATCTTTGAATAACAACCCCATTCCTGATTGTGTGCTTAAGTCTCCCACCTCATCTCCTATCCCCGTTGAGGATAGTGACTCTTTCTTTGAGGAAACCGACACGTCTCTCTCTTATACGAATAATTCTTTACCCGAATTCGAGATTTTTAGCGATAATACGGAAGAGACGAGAAGTGGCAGTACCACTTATCATGCTGATATTTCTCTTCTCGGGTATGATTCATTTCACTTTGAGATTGAGCCTGATTCAGGAGATTTGATTTCATCCGTAATGGACGATATTTTTGAGCGTAATAAGGATAATTATTTTGACCCAGAGGGAGGTGAGATTGATACTTTTCCAAATGTTGATGATGACCATTATTTTCCCTTCACCTTTGTCATCCGAATCTTTCTTCTGTATCTCACCTACCATAAGGATTCTTCTTTGCTTCTCTCCTACGGGAATGAAGACACCATTTTTGACCCCGGCATCTTCGCTTATATTTTCTATTCTTATAAGCCGGTATTATCTCATCGAAGTGGAACTTTCATATGCTTCAATGTTTATCTAAACATCGTGAATGAAAGTCTGATGGAGATTTGCTCTTCCACGTGTTTCCCCATGGACCAATGAATTCGGGGTCGAGTCACGCTCGTGACTCGGTTAACAAAAACAAACACTTCGTGGGAGGCACCCCATGCTTATCCTTTTTCTTTCTTATTTCTAATGTGATGTGAGGAGGCTTGTACTCTTCCAATTCTTGTTGTTTGTGCTTGTGATTGTTTGTAGGATTGACCCAAAAATTTTGAAGACTCTCGTGTTTGGTGTTTTGTCCCGGTCCACTCGAGCTTTCTAGCCTTTGCTTGCCAATAGTTTGGGGAAATCCGATATCCTAGATTATTATCGACTAACATCTATCTTTTCAATGTTTAATTTTAGTATGGGGTAGTATATCTTCGATATAATCTTACCTACCTTTTGCCCGTTGTTCTCACGTACCCCGTTTTCCCACAAAAATTTTAAATTTTTTATTGTTCATATAAAAAAAATTGATGAAAAATAAAAAAAATAGTTGACACGAATGTAAGCTTTCCGTTGGTGAGAACGAAAAGTAAATTTTGACCCGACCGATTTTATATCTTAGCTTTTCTCCTTAACATATATAGATTGATTTTTGCTAATCTTTTATACAAGGAGCTATAAAACGCAAGTCTAGCTTAAAAAAGTCAAGACTTTGCAAGTTCCCATAATTGATTTTAAATATGCGAAGTTCGATTTATTAGGCTAAGTATTCACGAGTTTCTTTATTAGAAATTTTAAATTGTAAAGAACAAGAGATGATAGAGTATAGTATAAGTTTTGATGCTAAAGATAAAATAGTTGGATTTCTTTAAGGCTCATAAAGGTTAATTGTGTCTTTTTGCTCCCATCAGCTTAATAAACATTATATAATTGTTGAATAATTAAAGTTTCTTTGGTTTTTGCGATTCTTAGTTTAGATCACTTCATAGAGATTCCCTCTGGTGAAAATAAGGTACACATCGAGGTTTTGTTAGTGTTGTGGGGAAATAGACTTCTGGATCATGGTCGGCTCGCATACCTATGTGACAGTCGTTTAAAGGGTGGAGGTAATAATAATAATAAAAACTGTGGGCTGATAAAAGTTTACTACCTCTTGTCGGCTCACAACCGATGTGGTAGTCTTCTAAATAAGACACATAGTAATAATAATACGAGACTGATAAAAGTTTGCTGCATCTTACAGGCTCATAACCGATGTTGCAGTCTTCTAAAAGGTCGAGGAAATCACCGAGGTTGAAATATGTTTGCTGCATCTTGCCGGCTCACAACCGATGTTGCAGCCTTCTAAAGGACCGAGGTTTAATAATGTTGCAATAATAAGAAGAATAAAGCCAAATTTCAACTCTGGGGTTATCTAAATAAAGCCTCCGTCTCTGGACACGTAGTTGAGTTGTTGCGGATGAAATAAAAAGGATAACCCCTAAATCATGCGAAATTAGAATCTTAATGTGGACCTTATTCTCACCACATCGTCTCTTTAGGAAAGGATTTCAAGCTATTAATGGTCTAAACCGGGTTTACTTTATTAATAAGGACATAATTTATTTGTCACCAATAATAATAATAAAATCCTTAGAGGAAATTAGGAATAAGGGAGGAAAAGTAAGTACACAATTAGTTTTTATGAGTAGTGTTAGCATCATAACTTGTATTTTGCAATGATCTTGTTTTTAAGCTTGGCTTGGAGAGGTGAAAGTCGGGGACGATGAATTTATCCATTTGGACACTTTTTGTGCTTTTTGTTCCGTGATCCTAAAAGTTATCAATGAATAATGAAAGCAATACATTATGTCACACATGAATAAGTTGTAAGTTGTAAATTAGAAAAATCATAAAAATGGAAAAAGTTTTGAAAAATGGGAAAATGGGGTGTTTTAAAACTTGTGATTTCTTAACTTTCCCCACAAAAGACTTTGCTACTTTTCAAAGGATTAGTTTGGGGAGGTTTTGAGGTATTTGGTTTTAGAGCATATAATATTGCGTGAGGACACGACAATCACTTAGTTTGAGGAATTTTGATTTGTGAGAAGTCACATATCCTTTTTATACCAAAAATGGCCTTAAAATGATCAAATTGTGCAAATTATGCCTGTATATTGCTTGCTTTGTCATTTGTGATGTGTAGGTACGGATAATGCAAAAATCACAAGAAAACGGTCAAAACCGGACAAACACGGACACGAGATGGATAGAGTACACAAGAGCCGGAAAGTTTCTAGCAAAGGTCAACAGAAGTCAACCCTTGGTCAAACTTGGTCAACCACAAAAAGACGAAACCTTCAAAATGCCAAAAATATCCTTAATATTAACACAATTTCACCAAAAGTCTCAAAAACCCTAACACCGTTAGTCCAGAACTAACGGTTGTTAAATGTCTTTTATTAAACCTTTACCAAAGCCCAAAAATTTCCCTGGCCCAATCCCTTTTTACACAAACCCGAGCCCAAGTCAACGTTTTCAAAGACTGGGTCAAACAAATCATATAAAAGAAAAAAAGGGGCGCGAAGTGAATTTACTATTCACCTTTGTCCCAACTTTACCCTACTCGAATCAAAGGGGTTAAAATCCCACTCCCATTCAATCCAACGTAGCATAAATGATTCTAAACACCAATCCCCAGCTCAGCATCAAAAACGTCACTCAAGAGCTCTTATTGGTCAAGACTGACAAAGAATGACACTCGTGATTGCAAACAAACACGTCAAAATGGGAAAATTTGCACTAAACTTAGTGTAAAAGAAGCACATCTACTACAAAGATGTGAGATTGCTAGCTTGGCAATCCATGTGATCTCATTTTAATCTAACGGTTACAAGAGGGTATCCAATGATTGGAAAGAATGGACGATCATGATCAAGAGGAGCGTTTAACCAACTTCAGGACCTAGAAGCATCCATCTCCTCCTATAAATACAAGCCTTGCTCACTCACATTATCTATCTAGGGAGTCAGTAGTTTTTAGTAGCTTTTTATGTAGCTTTTAATTCAACTTATGTAATTTTCATTTTAATATAATTTCAATTCTGTTTTTAGTCTATGTAACTTCAATTTCAAGAATTGTACTCAGTTTTTTTTATCAATGAAATCTTAGTTTATTTTACAAAATCTGTTTTCACTATTTGTGCTCTTATATTTTAAAAGCTCTTAATAACTGTTTCATAAGCTCATACTACTCTTAAGCTACTAAAAGCTCATCAAATACTTGAATTCTAAATGGAATTGTATGGCTGCTTATAGAATTCAAGTAGGTATTAGTACTTGAGGGTCAAGATTTAGGATTAGACTAGGCATTGGAATTAAGCTTAAGCTATAAGCTTAAGCTGTTTGTATAAGCTATATTAAGAGCACTCGCCTCTGTTTAGCTGAGGTATAAGGTACCATCTTCTTTTCCTTTGTTATTTCTTATCTGTCTTTTCATAATCATAGTTATAAACTACATACTTAGCTTAATCTGTTTGTAGTAGCTTGTTTTTGTTAAATCTAGCTTATCTCTGCTTATTTTAGTTGTTATATGTTAGTTATATCATTTGTTAGCATAATTCATAGTTGCTTATCATTTTTCTATAAATCTGTCATAAAATCCAAAAATATTAGCATAGTATAGTAGCTTATAATTCTGGCTTATTTGATTGCTTAAATCTGTTCATTAGGTTGGTTAAAAGCTTTCTGATATCTGGTATTTGAATTTTGTCCATTGATTCTCAGTTTTATAAGCTGAAATATGGATTTGAAAATTTTAAGGGAGTGTTTGGGTCAAGCAGTACTAACTCAAGTTAGTACTGCTTGAGTCCTTTTGGTCTTTTGGATTCACTTCACATCTCATATGCAAGTTTATAAGATTAAGATTTTATTGTTTTAAAGGTTCAAAACAAGTTTTCATAAGATTGCTAGTTGTTTATATAAATCTGTCAGCATAAGTTCAAATTCTAGTTCATTTTAAGCTCAAGTAGGATTTAGCTGAGTTAGTTTCTCATTTCACACTTAGTTTGTTGTCTTAAATGTGTAGAAAACAAGTTTTTAGTCTGCCTCTATTGGACTCAAGTTTTGTCCACTTTGCTTGCAAACTGCATCAGCAGCAAAAAGAGCAAAGTAGCATTTTTCAATCTTAGAAATCAGAGGGTAAATCTAGTTATTAGGTCTTGATTTTTAGTATGCAAGTAGATGTTAGGTCAAATTATATAGGTTAGGACTTAATTTTGATTAGAAAGCTTGTTTGAATATCTGTTTTTAGCCTGCAATTCAGTAATTTGTCATTTTAATAAAAACTTCAAAAACCAAAAGAAAATTGTGTAATCAGTAGCAAGTAGCTTTTTCATTTAAACTTTTCATAGCTTATTTAGATTTCAAATTCATTTATGTTTACAGTTTTAGATAGTTCTTTGAATAAGCTTTAAGTAGGTATAGGCTATAAGTCCACAAGGTTCCATTAGCTTATTAAAAATTAAGCTTAAAGTCGCCCTTAAGGCTTGTTTGGTATGTAGTTTTTACCAAATTTTTAGCTTATTGCCATAAGTTTTTGTTAAGTTTCTGTTAGTGGCTTATTTGTCTAATTTTGCCTTATGGCTATTCTGTTTTTGCTTGTATTTGTTCAGATTTGCTCATTAGGTTAGATTTAAGTATCTTTTTAATTTCTTGTCTTAGTTGATTTTAGTTTGTTAGGTTGCTTGAGTTTTGAAAAAGTAAAAAAATAAGTCAAGTGTTTTTCTGGCTTCTTTTAGACCATTTTCAAGCGGTATTTCCTAAGTTTCAAAAAGTGGTTTTTGCCAAAAGTTTTTACATTTTTTATAAAAGTTTTGTTTTCCAAGTTTGGTTTTAAAAAGTTGTGGAAAAAATATAAAGAGCCACAGATTTAGACACTCAGTGACCCCTTGCCTAGCATACACATATACTCGCTTACCATATTACACAACTCAAACATCGCACCCAGACCAGGGCTATATGTTATGATTAGCCAAACCCATTTTCTTTTAAATACATTCTTATTCCCTGTATTTTTTTTCGTTTAAAAGCCGTAGTTATTTCCTACAGCTTTTTAGTGCTTTTTTGTTTCAGCTTCTTTCTAGTTAGATTTTTATAAAACCAGCATATTCGGTTTACATTTTTAGTACAATTTCTTAGAATTTTTAGGATTTATTTTTATATTTTAAATGCATTTTTCTTTATTAAAACTGTTTAAAAATTCTAAAAAATAGAATAAATATTTCAGATATAAATAAAATTCTGTGTTTATTAAATTTTAGTTTTCTTATCATATTTTAGGCTTAGGATTTCAAATATACGTTCGTCGGGTTAATATTTGTGTTTCACTTTTTATAAGAGCAGGACTTTCATTCCCGTTCGTTGTTTTCTGCCGTTTTTAGATTTAAAACACTCTCGATTTAGTAATTTCCTTGGCCATTTTTCTTTGCATATTGTCCAAATAGGTATTAGAATAAAGTTTAGAAATCATTTAGGATTGATTTTTTAGTGTGCTTGCTTATTTGTCGGTTTTATGTGTATTCCCGTTAACATTTGTAGTTTTAAAATTTGTTTTTCCTAATTGTTTTTACAGTGTTTGCATTATTTTTCCGGGAGCTTTTATTAATATCAATCTTAATCTTGCTCCTTCAAGCACTTCGATTATAAAACGACTATAGGACTTTTAATTGCATTCCTCGTTGGGTGATAAGTCCCGGTATCACTCAACTATCCGGTTGTTCATACATTGAGAGATTTTTGATTCTTATCCCTTATATTATATATTTATAAGTAGTTTAGATTATAATTTTATATAGTATATATATATATATTAGATATATATATATGTAAAGGGATTGATCTAAGACTAGTAAAGGTGTGTGTGAGTTCTAGGCGTGAGTTCTCTAAGTGGACGCCTAGAAGTTGTGTGTAGCCCCAAGGATCTTTGATCCCTGTTAGATTGTAACCGTTCTAGAATTGATTATCTAGAATTGGGGCTTGATGGAAACGTATGAATAATAAAACCTTGTTAAACATCATTGTTCTTATTGTTATTATTCCGCTGCATATTGTTAATATTTGATGTTTATAATCCTAGATATAAGATCTAAACAATATGAGCTTACAACGATCTTTAGGTTTTTACAATTATTGTGAAAACCAATAAATCGTTAGATCGTTTAAGCTCAGGTTGTTTAGACCTTTATCTAGGATAATATCAATGATAACATATTTTGCACAGCGGAATTAAAACATAAAAAACAATGTTATGAACAAGGTTTTTACCAAACATTCACCACAACCCCAATATTATTTGATCAAGATAATACAGTTACATCAATGAACTGTAATAGGGATCAAGGAAAACCTTGATTACCTTGAGACTAAACTCTAGATAGACGTCTACTACTAATTATACAAATGTGTACACACACATAAGTTCCCGAACCTTAAATCAACAATGTACCGACTTGGTCACTACGAAAAAGGAGCACCTCTTTTGTGAAATAAGCTATTAGGATGGTTGTTCCACGGAACTACGACCCGAAGGGATAAACGTTTTTAAGGCGATTCGCTCCCACTACGTCCTCCGTTTGCAATTTTACTTAAGGGAGTTACCCTAATTGTTGATTATCGGTGAAACAAAAATATTATAAATATAGTAAATATATATATATTTTTCTCTCTTATTTGTTTGATTAGAGCTATGCGCACTAAAAATTTCAAAAATCCAAATAATTCACCCGTAAACCATATCGAGACTCGAAATAGAGACGTGCTCCAAACGTAGTCGAACCCGAGCTTCGTACTATCGTTGAAGTTGCACCAATGTCGGAACGAACAATGGAAGAGCTACTCCGTGCACCTACGGAAGGGTATGGAGAAGCTATCATTTTACCAGAAATTAATGCGGACCATTTTGAAATTAAGACAAATTTGTTACAACTAGTTCAAGCTAGCCCGTTTCATGGTTATGAGAGGGAAAATCCCCACGCTCATATTAATAGTTTCAAAAGGATTACCTCGACTTTACGATTTAGAGATGTACCAAAAGATGTGATTAAGCTAATGATGTTTCCATATTCACTCGAGGGAGCCGCTAAAGTTTGGTACAAGAAAGAACCACCTAATTCTATCTTGACTTGGGAGGATCTCGTAACTAAATTTGTGAATCAATTTTTCCCTCCTTCGAAAACCACTCACTTAAAGAATGAAATTTATCGTTTTACACAAAAATTCGAGGAGACTTTTAGTGAAGCATGGGCACGATTTAAGGAAATGTTTAGAGCTTGTCCTCACCACGGATTTACGGAGTTAACTCAAGTTAATACCTTCTATTACGGTTTAAACGAGAATGATCAAGACTCCTTAAATGCCGCGACGGGTGGAAATCTTTTGAGTAAAACGACTAGAGAAGCTTTGAACATATTTGAGAATAAATCAAAAGTTTGTTATTCACGTAATAAATCGAATGTTTCAGGGATGAATACGAGTTCTAGGGAAAGTAAAACGGATGAAAGAATTGATAAGCTTGCGGACCAACTTTCGACCTTAGTTGAGATTGTTTCTAAGAAAGTTGTCACTCCCGCTCCGGTTAAAGCGGTTGAGGAAACTTGTGTTACTTGTAGTGGGCCTCATGCATGGTATAATTGTCCTAATACCGATAACAATCAATCTAGTGTTAGTGCGGCAACGGGTACTTACAATCAAGTTAACCCTCCGAACCGTGTTAGTAACCAAATGGCACCACCTGGTTTTGCTCCGGTGCAAAACAATGGTCAAAATAGGTTTAATCAAAATTAAGGTCAAGGGAATAATTTTAATCGAGAAACAATTTTCATGGTAATCAAGGTTTTCAAGTTCAAAATAATCATGCTCCAAATTTTCAAAATCATGGATTTCAAAACCAACCTTTTCAAGTTCCTAATAATCAAGTTCAACAAGAGTTTTCAAATGAGTTTTCAAGTTACAAGAGAACTAATGATCAAATGATGAGAAACATGAAAAATCAAATCAACTCGTTGAAAGGAGAAGTTAAGAATGAAATTCAAAACACGATGAAGACTCAACAAGCCGTCTTGATGAATCAACAAAATGTCTTTCAAACTAACTTGCAAAATATGTTAAGTGGATTCTTTCAAAACCAAGCCTCAACTTCGGGTACTCTTTCGAGTAATACCATTCCAAACCCGAATGGTGAGATGAAAGCAATCACTACTTGAAGTGGCGTTGCTTACGAGGGACCCTCGATTCCTACTAATACTTCTCCTAAAAAGGTAGTGGAACGAGAAACTGAGGAGACAACGGATAAAGAGCAAACAAATTTCCAAGGAAGTACTGCTCACATCCCACCTCCGGTTAACCCCATTCCGATTCCGGAACCCGATATTCCAAAGACTTTACCTAAGCCAAATATTCCATATCCTTCGCGACGTAATGATCAAAAATCCCGTGAAAAAGCTTTGAATCAAATGGAGAAGATCTTCCAAATCTTTCAAGATTTGCGCTTCGACATTAGTTTCGCGGATGCTTTACTTTTGATGCCAAGATTTGCTCCTACGATTAAGAATTTGCTCATGAATAAGGAAAAGTTGCTTGAATTAGCTAAGATACCGTTGAACGAGAATTGCTCGGCGATGCTCCTCAAAAAGCTTCCCGAAAAGCTTGGAGATCCCGGCAAGTTTCTTATTCCATGTAATTTCCCGGGAATGGATGTATGTCACGCCTTGGCCGATCTTGGCGCGAGCATAAATCTTATGCCCCTTTCCATTTGGAAAAAGTTATCCTTACCCGAACTTACACCAACTCGGATGACTTTAGAATTAGCGGATCGATCCATTACTCGTCCTAAAGGAGTTGTCGAAGATGTTTTTGTCAAAGTTGGGAGTTTTTACTTTCCTACTGATTTTGTTGTTGTTGATTTTAAAGCCGATCCTTGAGTACCTCTCATACTTGGGAGATCCTTTGTGAGGACCAACCGTGCTTTAATTGATGTGTACGAAGGAGAACTTATTTTAAGGGACGGGGATGAACGATTAATTTTTCATGTCGATAAGCATCCTCAAAAGCATGCAAAAGAGTCGATTAAAATGATTAATTTCATTGAGGATAGTTTTGGAGAAGTTTTAAGATTGAAGAAATCAAATCATTTTTCAAGTGGCAGTACCACTCCGTTTTCTGACTCTCGTCCTCGTCTCACATCTTTTAAGACTAGCGATTCTTTTCTTGAGGAGTTCGCCGATGAACTCACTCTTCTTGACCCATTTCTACCAGGAAATGAGGATGTTGATGTTGAAGCCGAACTTAGAGAAATTGAATTGTTGCTTAACCGTGATCCATCAACAAATTTTTCACCTAGGATTACATTTGATCCTAATCCAGAAAGGTTTACCAATGAACCTTCTCTAGTTTGCTTACCTCCATCGGGAGATGAATGTGAGTGTAATGTGCCAGATTCTCAAACACTTAATTTTTTGACGTTTTCCAATCCTCTTTTCGATGATTCTGCTTCTAGTAACGACGAGTCAAGTCATGAGGAGGTTACTCATGAAATGAGTTTTATAACTTATTCGAACCCTCTTTTTAATCTTGACGAGGAAATCATTTCTAGTGAGTTTAATCCAATTCATAATAAAGTCCTTGATTCTATTCCGAAGAATGATCATTTTAATGCCAAATCTTATCTTCATGAATCACCTCTCAATCATGATACTTTGACAGTTTTCTCTCCTAGAAATGATCCTCTCCACTATGAGTTCGCCGGTGAAATCATAACACCTCCTCCAAGAATTGTTAGAGAATACGAGAAATATATTAGTCGAATGTGGTTGCTATGCAGAAATTCATCTTCCTGGTCGCTGGAAAATTTTCATGCTAGTCCAAATACGATCATTGAGTCTCTTCCCATATTTCCTATTCCTGTTCAGGATAGTGACTCTCATAGGGAAGAGATCGATATATTTCCCGATCCAGATGACTTAATACCGCCAGAAATTGAGAGAGATGATTATGACTCAGAAGATGACGAAAATTCAACCGTTGATGAGCCAGTTTTACTTCACACACCTTTTCCCGATGAAGATGAATGTTTCGACCCAGAAGGCGATAATGATGAGATCGATGCTTTTCTAGCTATCGAAGTTCCTACGTATATTGAGGAAGGATATTATGACTCGGATGGAGACGTATTATATCTTGAGAGATTGCTTATTGATGACACGACCCATAATCTCTTTTCCGAGGTGTTATTCGATCATGAACCACAATGCTTTAAGGATGAATCTGAATTTGATACTTTGAAAAATATGGTTAAAACTTTTGATCCCGGGATCTGGGAGAAAACTTTTTCTCCATCATGTGTGAGATTATCATCTATGGACCACCATTATCTTTTCTTCACAATTGTTGTCCAAATCCTTTTTACTCATCATTTGAACTCTCTTTTCTCATTCGGGAGTGAAGACACCATTTTTGACCCCGGCATCTTCGCTTTTCATTTTTCTTCTCAAGAGCCGGTGGCAGTTAAATGTTCAATGGAATTTTGTTCTTCCACTTGTTTCATTCCCCAATGACGAATGAATTCGGGGATCGAGTCAAGCTATGTGACTCGATTACAAAAAACAAAGCGCTTCCTGGGAGGCACCCCATGCTTAACCATTTTTCTTCTTACTTATTTCTATTATGATATGAGGAGGCTTGTACTTTTCCGATCCTTGTTGTTTGTGCTTGTGATTTTTTTGTAGGTTTGACCCAAAATTTTTTGAAGACTCTCGTGTTCGATGTTTTGTCCCGGTCCACTCGAGCTTCCTAGCCTTTGCTTGCAATTAGTTTAGGGAAATCCAATATCCTAGATTATTATCGACTAACATTTATCTTTTAGTATACTTGATAAACGGCTTAAGATTTTTGTGATACTTTCTTCACGCTTGGATTATGCATTCGACTTTTTGAGTTCTAGTATGGGGTTATAAGTCTTAGGCTAGGAAACATTAAGGACAATGTTTACTTTTAGTATGGGGTAGTATATCTTTGATATGATCTTACCTACCTTTTCCCGTTGTTCTCACGTATCCCGTTTTCCCAAAAAAAATTTAAAATTTTAAGTATTAATATCTAGTTTATTGTTTATATATATAAAAAAATAAATAGTTGACACGAATGTAGGTTTTCCGTTGGTGAGAACGAAAAGTAAATTTTAACCCGACCGATTTTATATCTTAGCTTTCTCCTTAACTTTAAATAGATTGATTTTGCTAATCTTTTATACAAGGAGCTATAAAACGCAAGTCTAGCTTAACAAAGTCAAGACTTTGCAAGTTCCCATAATTGATTTTAAATATGCGAAGATCGATTTATTAGAGTTGAGATTGTTGCCAGTCTATGTGACTTGTTAAAGTTCTAATCTTAATTCGTTATGCTAAGTATTCACGAGTTTCTTTATTAGAAAATTTAAATTGTGAAGAACAAGAGATGATAGAGTAGAGTATAAGTTTTGATGCTAAACATAGAATAGTTGGATTTCTTTAAGGCTCATAAGTGTTAATTGTGGCTTTTGCTCCCATCAGCTTAATAAACGTTATATAATTATTGAATAAATAAAGTTTCTTTGGTTTTTGCGATTCTTAGTTTAGATCACTTCGTAGAGATTCTCTCTGGTGAAAGTAAGGTACACATCAAGGTTTTGTCAGTTGTTAATAGACCACAGGACCGTGGTCGGCTCGCATACCGATGCGGCAGTTGTTAAAAGACCACAAGACTTAAAATTTGGCTATAATAATAATAATAATGTAATAAACCAAAGCCGAAATAAGACTTCTGGATCATGGTCGGCTCGCATACCCATGTGACAGTCGTTTAAAGGGTGGAGGTAATTAAAATAATAATAAAAACTGTGGGCTGATAAAAGTTTACTACCTCTTACCGGCTCATAACCGATGTGATAGTCTTCAAAATAAGGCACATAGTAATAATAATCAGAGACTGATAAAAGTTTGCTGCATCTTGCCGGCTCACAACCGATGTTGCAGCCTTCTAAAAGGTCGAGGAAATTATCGAGGTAAAAATATGTTTGCTGCATCTTGCCGGCTCACAATCGATGTTGCAGCCTTCTAAAGGACCGAGGTTTAATAATGTTGCAATAATAATAATAAAGCTAAATTTCAACTCTGGGGTTATCTAAATAAAGCCTCCGTCTCTGGACTCGTAGTTGAGTTGTTGCGGATAAAATAAAAAGGATAACCCCTAAATCATGCGAAATTAGAACCTTATAGGGACCTATTCTTACCTACGCCGTCTCTTTAGGAAAGGAGTTTTTCAAGCTATTAAAGTCTAAACCTGGGTTACTTTATTAATAAGGCAATAATTATTTGTCACCGAATAATATAAAATCCTTAGAGGAAATTAGTAAGTATAGGGTATAAAAGTACACTATTAGCTTTTTAGAGTAATGTTAGCATCATAACTTGTATTTTACAATGAACTTGTTTTCTTAAGCTTGGCTTGAGAGAGAGTAAAAGTCGAGGTGACGAATGTATTATACCATTTTGACATTTTTTGTGCATTTTGTTCCGTTATCCTAAAAGTTTCAATGAATAATGAAAAGCAATACATTTAGTGTCTCACATGAATAAGTTTAGTTGTAATAAAAAATTCATAAAAATGGAAAAAGTTTTGAAAAATAGGAAAATATAGTGTTTTAAAGCTTGTGATTTCTTAACTCTCCCCACAAAAGTCTTTGCTACTTTTTAAAGATTAGTTTGGGGAGGTTTTGAGGTATTTGGTTTTAGAGCATATAATATTGCGTGAGGACACGGCAATCACTTAGTTTGGGGAATTTTGATATGTAAGGAATCACATATCCTTTTTATACCAAAAATGGCCTTTAAATGATCAAAATGTGCAAAAATATGCTTGTATTTGTGTATTTTGTTGTTTGTGAATGTATAGGTACGGATAATGCAAAAATCACAAAAAAAACGGTCAAAATCGGACAAACACGAACACGGGAATGGATAGAATGCACAAGAGCCGGAAGTTTCTAGCAAAAGGTCAACAAAATCAACCATTGGTCAACCTACAAAAAGACAAAACCCTCTAAATACCCAAATGAGCCTTAATTTTAAACCAAATTCACAATAAGTCCTTAAAACCCTAACACCATTAGTCTTTTTAATATAAATGACTAACGTCGTTATCCTCTTTATAACAAATCCTTAAAACCCTTTCACCGCCCATATAAATTTGTGCCCATTTCTTTTTTATACCCTAGCCCAATTCAAACACCCATTTCACTCGGTCCATAACTTCAAACGAGTATAGGGTAAAAAAGGCGCGAAAATCTGTTTACTATTCACCGTCTTTTCAATTAACCCTGCATAAAAACAAAAGGGTAAAATTCAATTAATGACGTGAAACAAAAGATTCGAGTACCAAGTTACAGCTCATCATCAAACTCACCAAAGCTCTCATTGGTCTAACTAACAAGGATAATGACCCGATGGAGCGCGAATAAACACACCTTTGATGGATTTTTCACAAAAAACAAGCCAAAAAGAGCACAACTTCTCCTAACTTATGGGATTGGCCAGCTGGCAATCCGTGTGATAGAAACAGATGCTTAATGCCAAAATGAAAGATCCAATGATTGGCAATGAATGAAGTGTGATGATCAAAGTAGAAGGGAGCGTGTATCCAAGACCTAGAAGCTTCTCTCAAGCCTATAAATACAAGACCTCTCACACACAATCAAGGGAAAAGTTTAGCTTTTTATTTTTTAAATAAATTTAGCTATGGCACTTTAGCTTTATTCGAAGTTTTCATTTCATGTAACTTTTCACTTTCAACTTTGTAATTCAGTTTTCTAGCAATGAAAGTTTAATTGTTCTTATTATGCACTCTGTCTTCTAATAAGTTTTCTTTTATGCTAAAAATGATCTAAATAAGCTTTACTATTTCATAAGCTCTTATTGTCTTTAAGCTACTAAAAGCTCTCAATTACTTGAATGTCCTAATGGAAATTGGATGTCGCTATAGAATTACAAGTGCAATAGATTCTGAAAGGTCATGAATTAGGTTTAAATAGTTATTTGGGAATAAGCTAAGCTATAAAGCTTAAGCTGTTTATAAAAAAAAAAAACACTATTAAAAAGACACTCACCTTTATTTAGCTGAGGTGTGAGGTACCATCTCCTTTTCCTTTATTTTCACTTCTCTGTCTCTTCATAATTTTAGTTAAAATATGCATAATTGCTTAATCTGTTTGTTAGAAGCTTATTGATGTTAAATTTAGCTTAAGCTTGCTTATTATCTTTGTTTGATGTTTATTTAGTTTAGATAAGTAGCTTAAATCTTAATCTGTTTATATTAGTTTAAAAATAGTTAAAAAAATCAAAAATATTAGCATAGCTTAGTTTGCTTATTGTCTCTGCTTATTTTCTTATTAATAATTGTTCATTATGTTGGTTATAAGCTGTTTAGTATCTGGTAGTTGAAACTTGTGCTTTAAATCTTAATTTTATAAGCTAAATATGGATTTCAGCAACTTAAAGGGGTGTTTGGGCCAAGCAATACTAACTTGAGTTAGTACTGCTAAACACCACTAGGTTCTTTAAGTTTAAATTGAAACTTCATTTTGAGGCTTATAAGAGCAAGATTTAAGAATTTGATAAGTTAAATCTAGTTTTCTATAGGATTAAGAGTAGCTAGTTTAAATTTGTTAGCATTAGTCAGTTTCATTAGCATTTTAAGATTAAACTTTTTCTAAGTGGTGTAGTTAATCATTTTTGCATTTTGTCTAGTGTTTAAAGAGTGTAGGAACAAAGATCTATATCTTGCAATAAAGTATTTAAGTTTGGTTTTTACTAAGTTCAAATGCATTAGCAGTCTAAAAAGGCACAACTGCCATTTTTAAGATGAAAATTCAGTTAGTTAAAATAGGATTTAGCTCTTAATTTTTAATATACTAGTATATTTTAGGTCATTGTCAATCTGCTTTAGCTTATTTTGCCTTTAAAAGTTCATTTGATCATCTGTTTTTAAGCTCAAAGTTTGCAATTGTCCTGTTTGAAAATCTACAATTACTCAGGCATGTACTAATATTTAACATGTTTAAAATGAGCTTTTTCTAAGTATTTAAGTTCAAACTATTTTTTCAAAAGTTGATTTTAGAAGCTTAATGGGTCATAGTTTAAAGTAGTGATAAATTAAGATTTGCTATAATGATCTGGTTGACCATAGTTAAAAATAAAGCCCAAATAGCAAAGTTGTCTTTTGGTTTTTAGTTTTCACTAAGAGCTTATTCAAATCTTTAGCTATGGCTTATCTTTGTGCGACAATCTTTTAGCTCAGGTTAGCTTATTAGGTTAGTAATAAGTAGTTTATAACTTATTTAGTCCAGGATTCAGCTTATTTTAGCTTTTCATAAAAATACAAAAATATCAAATATAGCCTAAGTAGCTTTTTCATTGAGCTTTTTCTCTGCTTAATTGAGTTTCAAAATGTCTTTTGTTTGCTTTTTCAAATAGTTTTTTGGTCAAGGTTTAAGGTAATATAGGGCTTTTAGTCATAAGGATCTGTTTGTGCGCTTATAATTAAGCTTAAAAGGTGTCTTTTGGTCTGTTTGGTGCAAGTTTCTCTTTAAGTGCTTATTTGATTTCTAAGCTTATTGCTTTTAGTACGTTGCTTATTTTCAGCTTATTAGGGTAGTCATAGTTGCTTATAGATTATTAAGTCTAGTTTTAGCTTATCTTAGTTTCTAGCCTATTTAGTTTTGTTTAAAAGTAAAAAAATGGCTAAGTGTAGTTTGTCTGATTTTTAAGCTCTTTCTAGCTTATTATTGACTTTTAGAAAAGTTGTTTTCACAAAAATAGCTTATTATAAACTGTTTTACAACTTTGCTTTTTAGGATTTTGCAAAAATAACAAAAAAGGGAAACCAAGGAAGTCGGGGGTGAGCAAGACTCGAACCCTCGACCTCAACTTAGCCTCAACCCTTTTATAAGCCTTAACACACCCTCCCCTCACCAATGTTCCCTTGGGACTTTTACGTCCAGGTTTGCACAATCAAACATTTTTACCCATTTTTGAGTTTTTTGTATAATAAGCAATTCGATTGTTTATTTGAATTTTCCCGGCTTATTTAGTTTAGCTATTTAGGTTTTCTTATTTTTCCTGCATCCTGTTTATCATAAGCTATTTTTAGAAAAAAAATTAGGATTTTTAGCTTAAAGTTTTATATTTTTCATGAATTAATTTAGTTAAAAACTTTAAAAAATCATAAAAATAGAAAAATAATCAAAAAAATATTTTTTTTATAAAATTTTCTTTTATCATATTCTAGGCTTAGGTTGAAATTTACTCCCGTAGGGTTATTATTTTGAAAGTTCACTTTTTAAAGAACGGGATTAGATCCCCGCTCTTGTTTTCTTCATTTTTAAGCCTTAACCATTCTTGTTTTAGAATTTCTTTAGCATTTTCTTTTTAAATACTCATTTAGGAGTAGAAAAAGTTTAGACAAGAATTTAGGGTTTAATTTAGTTAAATTGCTTATTTGTCACGTTTTCTTATTCCCGTTAACATTTTTCGTAGTTAGATTTAATTGTGCCCTTATTTGCTCACTATTAGGATTTTAGCAAACAATCACTTTCGAACCAATTCAAGACATTGTCCAAATAACAAACGAGGTCTCATTTTCATAAGTCTTTGGGAAAACGACCTGGTAATCACTTACCGGTTAAACGTGTAGTCTTTTTGTAAGATTTTTCCTACTACCTTTGTCCTCAAGGGTAGTTTTGGAATTTTCTATACTTTGGATATTATTACGTATATTATAATTTGAACATCATAAAACAAGCCTTTTTGAGTCTTAATCTTGTGTTAAATAAAGATTTTGAGTGGTGGTTGATGGTAGTGATGTGGTGGCTGATTTTTAGGAGCAAGGAAGGATAGATTTTTGTTATTTTTCTTGAGAGAGAGAGAGAGAGAGAAAATAGGTGAGTGTGTTTGAGAAAAAATGAAGATATGAGAGAAATTATGGCAAAAATAGGGAATTGGGGTGCATAGATATGTGAAAGAAAGCAATTAATCCCAATGGATGTTATAGGAGGTGGGGAGGACAAATTTGGGGTCTCAAGGAGGGAAATTAATCATATTTTTGGTATATAATTTTATTTTGTATGTATTTGTTTAATGTAGGTATCATTTATATGTTAAATGTAGAAGATTTTTGTATAAAAGGGTATAGTTATAGGTATAATTTGTTGAATATTGTAAGTTAAATGTAAAATGTGTTAATTAATGTGGTTAAGAGTGAATTTATTCACTTAAGTCATATTGAAGTGCTTTAAGTCTGTTATAAGAAGCGTAGGTGCAAAAACATAAAAAAATTACGCAATATCAGGTTTAGCGGGAAACTTGCAAGTTATGAAAAGTGAAATGACTTAAGTGCATGAAAGTGGATGACTTATATTTATTTATGATTGTTGATATTAGCTTAATGACCTTTGAGCATATCGTTGACCATTAAGACGTTAACTAGGATCATAGGTCGAAGGTGCGTTCGTATAACTAGGGTTCCTAAAAAAATAAGCATTTAATAATAAAAATGACACGAAAATCTAAGACTTACTCAACAATAAATAAAAGGACTTAAAATTTCGTATGTTTTCTATCGGTTACTAACCTCAAAATAGATAGTTGTCACAATAATCATGCAGTTTCTTGACACTCACACTGACCACGCTTAGAATCTTCTGGGTAGAGTAGACATTATGCTTGGAAGATTTGTTCATCTGAGATCAATACTAAAGCTGACGCTTTTCACCCCAGTGCTTGATCCCCTTTTCAGCATCTTTGTTATACCCAACTTTGGTAGCACTCCAGAGCGTAGGGACCATGTCTTCAATTCCTAAAATATCATACCGAGTTGCTTTGGTCTTTGTGATAGACGTAGTGTACTTATTTTCAGGATCTAATGATTTCATAAATTCTAAATCGTTGTTGAAGAAGTATTCAGCAACAATGGTTAGATGGCCTAGACGACCTTTTAAGGGAAGAGGCTTGGTCAATTCAAAGGGGCAACGATCTCCTTCTGGATTGTTCTAATCAAGTTTGTATGTCAATGCTTTGAAGCACTCTTCCATATTAAACTCAAGTTCAATGCTGCTTGTGCATGTGCCTTTTAACAGCTCGTAGACAGGTCCTACTAAGTGTGCTTGAGTAAGATTGTCTATCTTGAGTCGATTCATGGCATACTTGGAGAAATCAATAGGAGTGGCCATTAGTTCATCGAGTGTGAGCGGATCCTTTGCAACAGACACCATTTGGTTGAACCAAGGCTGTTTAGGTTGATCAATTACAACTTGACACTTGTTCCATTCCGGATTAGGAGTAGGAGGTCTTGGAGGTTGTTTGAACCAATCTTGCTTTAGAGATTTATCCTTAGACTGAGTTGAGTCATCAGGTGGTTGATCAGCATCATTAGCCCCATCATCAATAGTTTGTTCAATGTCATCAGTGGCCATCTCAAAAACTGGTTCCTCTACAGTCACAGATTTGCCAGATTTAGAAGTTTTAGCAGGAGATTTACCTTTAGATGTTTCTTTAGAGGTAGATGATTTCTTTGATGGCTCAGATTCTTTGGTTCTACTTCTCTTTGTCTTCTTACCCTGGTTTGGTCCAGCTGAAGGGTCTTTTTCGTCACGATCTCTTTTTCTCAGAACTTTTTCTTCATCAGCTTAGTCACGTGCAATATCATCATCAAGAATCAATGAATTGAGCAAAGCATCATATAAGGCTTGATCCTTGTCATGAGTTTGATAGGAGCGGATTTTGTCTATCTTTTCAAAGAAAATTGTCTTTAGTTCATATTCAGACAATGACTCTGCTGCTTTGAGAGAAGATTGAGCTTGAGAGGAGGATTGAGCTACAGGGAGTGGAGTCTTCTCAAGTGCATTCTTTACCGTACATTGAATCACCGGAGTAGCGAAGTCAGAAACTACCTTGGGTAGAAACTTTAGCAATTGGTTATTGACCTCATTAATAATATTTGCTTGCACGGACTCTTCAATCATCTCCTTGTAGTTAACTTGCTGAGGATACTTTTGTATCAATTCTTTCGTCTGTTTTTGAAGCACCTTTTGAAGTGCATCTCCCAGACTGGATCAAAGATATGCATTAATAGCTGATGGTATTTTAGATCTAAGTAAAGCACAAAGTGTTATAGTATTGTCAGACTCTTTTAACTCTTGAACATCTTTCTCCAAAACAGTATCACTTTGAATAACAGGATGGAGTAGATCTAGAATCATTGTTACCGGTGAAGCTTTGGTGGTGATTGGTGGTGTAGGGATAGGTGTTGTTGTTTGCAGTAGTACATGTGATATGGTGGATACAGATGAAGGGGGTAGAAGTGTTGTTGGAGGAGCTACTGAAGGAGTCTCGGGTATAGGTGTGAGGACTGAGGGCTCAAAAATTACAGAAACAGGTACAGAAAGTACGGATGGAGACTGGATGTGTGGTATCTCTTGTTGAATTTGAACATCTAATAAAGAGTTGATCTTAGCATCTGTAGTATCCTTAACAGTACCAATTAATGAAGTATCAGAAGAAAGTTTAAGAAATTGGTTACCAAACCCTGAAGATACAGATAAGTTGGAGCTTGTTGGAGGAAGTTCAGCTTTCTTGATATCATCCTTTTCCACTTCTGTCTTTTCAGCATCTACCTTTCCCGCATCAGTTATTTCTTCATCACCGTTTCTTGTGTCAGCATCTTCAGCATTTGTCATCTCTTCATCCTCATCGTCATTCACTTGTTCATCAGCATGTACTAACTCATCATCAGTTTCTTCATCATCATCTTGTACTTTTTCTTCACTATGCACAAATTCATCATCGGTTTCTTCATCGTTTATCTTTTTATGATCGATGCTTTTGTCATCATTGTCATCATCCTTCTCTTCCTTTTCATCATTGTCCACCCAATCAATATTCTCATCATCATCGTCTTCTTCAGAGTATTCACTCTCTTGTTCTAATCCCTATTCAAGTATGACATTTGCTTCAGAAGTAACTTTTTCCTCATCGGGAACTATTGGCTTAGTACCAGTTCCTTCACTTGAGGTAGTAGGGATGACTTTAGACTCATCGAGAATCCCTGGTGAAACACCAGTTCCATCACTTGAGCCTCTGGTACCTGGCTGTCTTCTGTTGGTTTTCTTACTTTCTTTGAGGGCTTTTATTGTGTTAGCAACAATTTGTTCTTTAGGAGTTAAAGTTTGAACGCCCTTGAGCTTCTAAGACGGATCAGAAGGCATCTTCTTTGACAAGCTAGAAGTATCTCTGAAAGTAATACCTGATGGTTTTCTTTTGGCAGGCTCGGGGACAGATTCAGTCACAATCCTAGCATGAGTAGCATGGACTTGCCTTGATGCTTCCTCTTTTGCAGCTTCAGTTAAACTTATAGATTTTCCTAACTCCAAAGAAATGTCTGGTTCCGGATTAATGTTATTATCTGCAGTAATTGTGACTTTCTTCTTGATTACTCTTCTACTGCTAGTTTGTTTTCTGGTAGGTTTAGAGTCATATTCTTTAGACCTATCAACATCTGCCTCAGTAGTATCTGCAATATTCTTCCCTTGTGAACCTTTACCTCTGCTCTTTTTGGGAGGAATTTAACCAGTGGAATATTTAATGAACATTTGATAAGACTCTGATTGCTTAATCCCTTCAGTCAGCATAATCTTAAGAATGGGAAGTCCATATTCCTAAAAGTCTTCGCCAATTCGTACAAACTTCAATATGCTTACAACACCGTCATCATTAATTGTGTGGGTGTGAAAGTATTGTAGCTTGGTAAGCGATTGGTGTTTGGAGAGGAAGTGATTGATAATGATTTTGGTGAACCTGAGGTAAGGCATGTTTTCATGTCTGCCTTTCTTCAACTGCTTGTAGTCGATTTGGAATGCAAAGTCTTCCCAAATCAATTCAGGGTATTTAACATTTTCCCTGTAGAACATTTCCCAAAGGATGACAATCCTGGATTTCCTCAATCTATCATTGCTTGCAGCTTTTCCAGAAAGACACTTGTTGATAATAGCAGCCAGAGTTCTCCATGGTGGATGCATGTGGTCCACAGACATGCTGGGATACTTGTGTAGTGGACCTTTGTAGCCAAGATCAATGAGAAAGGAAAGAGTAGTCTCATCATTTGGAACTTCGGCAAAGTCTACTTCTTGAACTCTTGAACAGATATCAAGAAACTTCTGAAACACTTCAGCATCTACAAAACACTTCTTATTAGCAAGAAGAAACTCATAAGAGTTTGTGCCTAAGACCTTCTTAATAGTGTACCAAAACTGCTGCATAAAGATTTTTAAGACTCCGGCAGAGATGATGAATGCCTTGTAGCATGTATAGTTCTTGATGACATCAATCATAACTTGAAAAGTCTCTTCCTTTTGTGGCACAATAGTCTCCAGTCTAACATTGGTGGTACCGATCTTGACTCTTTCCTTAGCTGGAACCCACTTTTCATCACGAGCAGTAACTTGACGAATTTGTTCTTGATTCATGATTTTGCTTAAGAATTAACCAATACAGTTTATATATACAATAGATATATTTTACTGATTAAATTGATTATCCTTGATGATTTGATTGATTATAGACCGTGATTAGGTTTCATGCCATTATGTCCATATTAATGCACTCTATGAATAAAGTCAACTAAGGTCAATGGTCAAGGTCAACTCTATGAGTAAAGTCAACATGACAAGTCAAAGTGATCCTAAGTTAAACTTTCAATCAGAGATTAATTAACACTTAAACAATCATGGCAAAAGATGTATTATGACATAACAAACACGTTTACACAAATTTAAAAAAAATTTGGGCAGAGTTTCTTTTCATAAAATGTCATAAATCGCACGAAATACTCCACATGTCATGTTTCACACCGAACATACATGTTTCGCACAGAATATAACATAACATATTTCGCACAGGTTAAACAAAACATATTTCACACAGATTAAGACAAAACATATTTCGCACAGCATAAACATATTTCGCATTGTTTTTAACATGTTTCGCATGGTTCATACATTACATATTTCACATGCTTAAAAAAATCCTAACATAGGTTTTACCAATCAAAAACCTTTAAGAATTTATCACACATTTCCAAATCAAACAAGAATATCACATAATCAATTCTATTAACTTTGAACAGCAGTCGAGCTCATTTTAACCATTTTGAGCACATTTAAAAAGGAAAACATAAGGCAAATGGAATAATGGCATCTAAGAGGCAAGAAACATGACTAAGGGACTTCTAACGGTTTTCCAACACACAAATCATTTTACTCGAGCAACTTTCAAGCCAATTAAGCATAAACGCATCTAGAGACTAACTTTTCTAAGCAAAATATATCTTAGGATGCTTAAACTAGTTGCATAGGTATTAGAATGCACCACAGAGGCTAATTAACACAAACCCATAATCAGTTACACCTTACATACATATTTCGCACCATTCATAGCCTACGAATCGACATAACTCACAAACGATTGCGTTTAATCAAAAACTGTTTTACAAAAGTCTTAGATGCACCCTAATGAGTAACCCCCAACTTAATTAGAGAAAAACTCAACTTTTATACTTATGAAACCTAAATCAATTTCTAATGATTTTCGAGTGCAAAAAGAAGATTTAATCTAATTTCGTTTACTAAAGTAGTGTTAAAGGGATGCTAAACGAGTTAGAGTGTACCTTAGAGCTTGAAAACGAGTTTAGATTTTCGATTTTGAGGCTTGCGAAATGTGTTTGAGATGATTGGGTGTGTTTGGATTTGTGAAAAATAAAGTGTGTGTGCGATTTGTGTTTCAAAGGGAGGGTTAACCGGCCAAAGTTACTAAAATGGCACAAATGGTCCTTAAAGTTCATTATTTCTTCTATTTTCATTTTAAACTTATCCTAAAGTCTAAACATTATAGAAATGAGACATTAAGTCCCTTATTTATGCAAACTTATATTCTAAGTCCTATATTTTGCCATTTAGTCGTTAAAAGTTAAAACAACTAACATCTTAAGCCCACTCGAGTTAAAATAATATTAACTCCCCCTTAAATGATAACCTGTTATTGTTTAGAAACTTTTCCTTTTATTCTGAGATGACTTTTGAAAGAATTTGTAAATTTCTCCCCCTTAAATAATGTCCTATTTTCTATTTAAAGAGTTGTAGACATTGTTTGAGTGATAGAATTTGATGAAAAACTGAGATGATTAATTGTTTTTGAAATACAACACCTTTTAAAAAACAAGATTTCTCTCGTTTAACATAAATAAATGCACTAACATGTACACTTATTTGATTAGATAGAACGGGTTGTGTAGAAAAGTATACATAAGCCTTTGTATGAATATAAAGTAATTCATACCCGAGAAAATTAATTCCCATTATGAGCTTAAGTTTTCTTTTTGGCGAAATACTTGCCTTTAAGATGAAGACCGGGTTGCTGTCTGAAATAACAGCAAGCCAATGACATGTTTTGAAAACAGTTTGAACTTCTGCTCGAACTTTATTTACAGCTCCGTGTCATTATTGAATGACATTTCTAAAGCCGTAAATATTATCGATTGTCAGAAGACGTGTCATGAAAAACATATTTTTGTATTTTTTGATTTTTTTAATTTTTTTATTTTCTTTTTATGGGTTTTATATTTTTCTATTTTCTTTTTGTAAACTTTTTATAAAAATGAAAATCTTTTTAGATTTTTCTTGTTTTCATTATTTACATATGATACAGAGGATACATAACGAGTTACCACCATTACTCATTCTCTTCGTCTGCCAGACTTTTCAGCGTTTTAGTAGACATACTTCTCATTCCAAGCTTGTTGATAAGAAAGTCAACTCATTCTCGTCCCAATGCCTTGGTAAACTGCCAGCTGATATTCTGTTGTAACGAAATACAATTCAACCACCCCATTTTCCACTTGCTCTTTGATGAAGTGGTATCTAATGTCAATATGCTTGGATCAGGAATTTTGGACGTTGTTACAACATAAAGAAATGGCACTTTTGTTATTGTTGTACAAAGGTATCTTGTTGAACCCAAGGCCATAGTCAGTTAATTATGATCTCATCCAAAGTATTTGAGCACAACATCCTAACAAGGCAATGTATTCAGCTTTTTTATTAGATATGGCGGTGCTCTTCTATTTCTTTGACGACCAACTCACTAATCTATTACCCAATAGCTGCATACTTCCAGATGTACTTCTTCTGGTATCTTGGCAACTAGCATGATCAGCATCTACAAAAGCTGTTAGTGCAATACCGGAATCCTTCGAATACCACAGACCCATGTTAATGGTTCCTCTTAGGTATCGAAAGATTCGCTTAACTACATGTAAGTGCTTTTCGGTATGCTTTGTCTGATACCGGGTACACATGCATACAAAAAATTAAAGGTCTGGTCTACTGGATATGAGATACATAAGGGTACCAATCATTCCACGATAACGTGTAGGATCAACAGCTTTCCCTTGTGGATCTTCATCCATTTGGATTTCTCCACCATTGGAGTATCCACTAGGTCGCAGGTTTCCATACCATATTTTTTAAGTAATTCAAGAGCAAATTTGGATTGGTTTAAAAAGATGCCTCTGGGACTTTGAGAAATCTAAATTCCTAAGAAAAATGATAGTTTGCCCATCATCGAAATCTTGAATTTTGAACACATGATTTCAGAAAATGTGTCACAAAGATCAGGTTTAGTGGAGGCAAATATAATATCATCTACATAGATCTGTACCAGTAAGATGTCTTTGCCTTCTCTCCTGATAAACAATGTAGGATCAACGGTTCCTTTATAGAACTTCTGGGAGAGTAGAAACGATGAGAGTAAATCATACCAAGCCCTTGGTGCCTGCTTTAACCCGTAAAGAGCCTTCTTGAGCTTGTATATATGGTTGGGATTCTCTAGATCTACAAACCCGTTTGGTTAACTAGCATAGACCTTCTAATGTAGTATATCATTGAAGAACACGGTCTTCACATCCATTTGATAGACGATCATGTTCATATAAGCATCGAATGCAATAAATATACGAATGGCCTCAAGTCATACAACTGGAGCAAAAGATTCTTTAAAGTCTATGCCTTCTTCCTGACGATATCCCCTCGCTACCAACCGAGCCTTGCTTTTCAACACACCTCTCAGTTCGTCTAATTTAACCTTGTGCATCCACTTCAAGGTGATAATCATAACACGATTCGGACGAGGTACAAGCTCCCAAACTTCAAGACGTTCAAACTCATTGAGTTCTTCTTGCATGGCTTCAATCTAGTAGGATTCCATCAATGCTTCTTTATAACTCTTGGGTTCAACGGAAGAAAGGAAAGCATCAAAATAACAGAACAGGGCTTCAGTTTGTAGTTGATGTCGAGTGGAGACAGGTCTAGAAGGATCGCTAATTATATTATTAATCGGATGATCTTTGGTCCATTTACTGATGTGTTCAGGTGGTTGATTGAGTGAGTGCACATTATTTGGAATAACAACCTGAGAAGAGGATTCTTCAGAATTTGGTTCTGGAATTGGAATACCAAAGTGGGAATTATTATCCATTTGTGCAACTTCAATATCATTATCTGCTTCTTCAGCGTCAGGAGGAATAACATATGATAGTGATTCTTGAGGAGTTTATGAAGTACTAGGTGATGGTGCATCTTGATCAACTAAAGTTGAGGAAGGTGTACCGGTTAAAACAGCAGGTTTTGAAGCAGCAAGTTCTGGAACTGGATGATCAACACATGGCGGAGGACTGAAGTATTCATCAAAAAATGGTTGAAGCAGTGTATCCTAGTCATTCCTTGTTGGTGGGACAAAAGGTGTTGAAGAAGGAGGTTGTGGCACGAGTCCTGAACTAAGTGTTTCAGGAGTCATTTCATGAAGTGCGGGTCCTGAACTGCTTTGTTCATAAGCCATCATTGTCAGCTCATCAAAGTCTAGATGTATTGTTTCCATAATTCATCTGGTATGTCGTATGTAAATCCGGTAAGCCTTCTTTGTAGGAGCATATCCAATAAAAATACCAACATCAGCTTTAGCTTTCAGTTTGCCCAAATCCTCACTGTCATTAGTTGGATAACAAAGTGCACCAAATACATAAAGATAGGAAAGATCTGGTTTTCTGTCATGCAGTAGCTCATATGGTGTTTTTCCATAATGAAGACGTATTAGGGAACGGTTATGGGTGTAACAATTTGTGGCAACTGCTTCGGCCCATAGAAATAATAGTGCATTAGCATAAATCAACATGGTGCGCGCAGCCTCTACTAAGGTCCGGTTTCGTCTTTCAACAACACCATTATGTTGTGAAGTACGCGCCACGGATGTTTCATGAGAGATACCGACATCTTTATAATAGCTACGCAGAGTTTGATTGACAAATTATGTTCCATTATCTTTGTGAATATTTCTGACAGTTGCATTTAGGCGAACTTGTAATTTGATGATGAACTCAGGTGCTTCATCTTTGATCTTAAGAACTTAACCCATGTAAACCGAGAATAATCATCAACAATTAGTAGAATATACTTCTTCCCATTAATACTTTCAATACGCATTGGCCCGCAAAGATCCATATGCAACAGATGAAGTTTTTCTTGGTTGGTGTCTTCAGATTTTGGTTTATGAGAGTGTTTCTTGATTTTTCCCAACGAACATGCAGAACACAAGTGATCTTTTTTAAATTTTAGTTTAGGGAGACCTCTAACAAGAACTTGTTTAACCAGTTGATTAATGGTACCAAAGTTCAAATGAGACAAACGTCGGTGCCATAACCAATACTTAGTCTTAGAAGACTTTGACAAGAGACATTTTAGACAAGACTTCATCATATCGCCAATGGACAATGTATACAAATTAGTTCCCGAGATCCCTTGAGTAGGTCAACACCTTGAAGATTGCGAACAAAACATGTGTGTTTCTGAAAAGCTACTTCAAGATCTGAGTCACAGAATTGACCAACGGAGAATAGATTGTGTTCGAGTCCCTCAACATAGTAAACCCTGGAAATGGTAACATTCCCGATATGATAATCACCGTAACCTATTATCTTAGCAATCTGATCGTTACCAAACTTGACGGTACCAAGAAATTTATTGATGAAATTGGTGAGCTGAGAGCGATTTCTGGTCATATACTTGGAGCATCCAGAGTCCAAATACCACAGAACAATTTGGACAACCTGTAATTGATAAGAGATGAAGATGGAACATTGGAAACAACGGATTCCCCAGTTTGAGTAGGTTCTAATTGGTTAGAAATCCTAGATTCTATAATCTTTGATTTGCTACTCGAACATACAGATTTTGTTGCTTTGGGTCTCTTACTGTAAACCTTAATTCCTTGAGTTGGTGTAAGAAATGATTTGATAGTGCTTTCCTTAAGAGGTACTACTTTAGTGGAGGTGAACCTAGTTAAAGGGCACTTATTTCTGACTATAGTGAAAGTACGTCCTGTAGGTTTCCATTTATAACCAATTTCAGTGTACACTTTACCCGTAGGTTTCCATACTTGCTTCTTATTCTTACGCTTAACAGGTTTAGATTTAGACAACACATTCACATCATGAACATAATCAAGAACACATTTATCATGATTTGCATCAAACAAGCATTCATTACCATAGCACAAACAGATTAAGAATTCGCATTTAACATAGATTGCATGACATAAGGATTACATTTAGTTTTAGCAACACAATTCTTTTTATTCTTACTAGACTTAACGCTCCTAGATTGGTCTGCTACTTTATTGGTCTTGTTGCTACTTGATGATTGCGAGATCCTATTGTTCTTTGTATTGCATGTAGGCTTTGATCCGCTAGTACCAGTAGAACAGATTACTCCTGTAGAATGCAACAAAGGTTGGTTAGAGTCTTTTGGTTTGTAGAAATCAACATGTTTCTGAGTGTTGCTTGTGGATGTAACAGGGTCAGTAAATCTAACTTTTTTGTCCTTGTTCTTTGGTGTGACAGCAACTAATTTTTCACTAGGTCTTGTTAAACAAGGGCATGTATCTTTAACATAGACAAACACTTCTTGAATTCTTTAAACATTCTTACAGGATGAGTCTAAGTTACTATCTAGAGGTCTTAATGCTCTAACGCTTTCGACTATTTCCCAAAGAGTGTCTGCATGTTCTCTAGAGTGCTTCATATAGTTTATGTGTGCATCCTTGTTTTTCAAGACTTTCGGAGCTAATGGTTCTAAATCAAGTTTAAACATTCTTGGAGCAATAGTAGTGGCATGAGGTTTTGAAACAATAGTATCAATGACATTGTTTCCTTTAAGTTTCCTTAATTTATTTTTTAATGATGCGTTAGCAAAAATCTTTTCTTGAATTTGAGCTTTCAAATCTGCATTTTCCATAGACTTAGAATTTAGATTAGCAATTAAAGAGTCACACTGTTCTTTTGCATGAACACGTGTCGATTTAATTGAATCATAAAGTTCTTTGTAAGTCTTTTTCAAATGCTCTTTTTCTTTATGTAATTTCTCATTTTCAGACAGTATTTTTGCCACACTATGCTCCAATTCAATGTTTATTGTTTCAATCTCATCAATGTCCTGTTTCACTTTAGCGGGATTCGCATTGTCTCTCAAAGAGTGAATTGTTTCCTTTAGTTTGCTGATGACAGTGTCCTTTGCTTGTAGCTGAGCTTTCAAATCATTTTGTTCAAAATATTCTTGAATTTCTTGATTATTTTGATTATTACTTTATTTGTCTTTTTGAAAAATTTATTTATTTAGTTGCATGGCAACTTCAAGAGAAATGCAATGTTGTTCGAGGTTTGAAAACCGTTTCGAAAGTTCAATATAGACATCATTCTTTTTGACAGGCTCAGCTTCAAATTCCAGACACTTATTGCATGTAACTGTAACACCCCCAAAATGGGTCGCAGCGGAATATGATGTTCCGGGGGCATTACTTCATAATACCATTACACAAGTCATGAGAGAACGACCTCTAAGTGTCGTTTGAAAAGTAATCTTGTATTGCTTAGACACCAATACACATCAAGCTAGCACCTAGCACTTAAGTACCTGAGAAAACATGTTTTAAAACGTCAACAATAATGTTGGTGAATTTATAGGTTTATAAATTAAATGAGGCAGATAGCAAGTTTTCCCTGTAATAGAGTAGCAATTACAATGTCACAAAAATGTATTACGAAATGCACTAAGTTTTGTCTAAAAGTGTCATTGGATATGTTAAAAACGTGGCCAAGGGAGGGGTGTCGCGACTGGGTTACAAGACAGAAAACTTATTT
>BQNB010020099.1:0-65936 GCA_026074375.1 Tanacetum coccineum | reverse complement strand
CTTTTGTAACACATACTTTATTAAATCCAATGTATCAGTTTTAAACGACTTTTTGGTCGTTCTTATATTATCTTGTGTTGCTGATCTCAGAAGTAACACGCCCCGGACCCTTATTCCGCTGCGACCCAATTTGGGGGTGTTACAAACAATTCATGATTTCCGCAGGTCTTTTATCTAGCGAGTTAAGCTAACTTATAATAATAATCGAGGCAACTAGCATACAATCTCCCTTGTGTTCTATTTAAAAAACAAGCATGTTATCTCCCTCGCGGGTTTTTAAAACAATTAAAGTGTAAAAATGCGAGGCTATGAACTCACTTAGTGATGTCGGATGATAATATCGATGAATAAAATCTTCGGAAGTAGGTGCGTCAATCAACCAAGACCTATACAAATTGTAACGGGTCTTAGGTTTCTAAACGATAAAAATTAACGAAAACTCATAAATTAAATAAGTATATGCATACATGTAGTTTATATGATGATCATGCTCTTGCAACATATTTATTTCACACTTAGAGTTTTCTAGGTTTTTAACTTATTTTTATTAGTCATTTTACTAGTATTGTCTAAATTAGCTCAAAAAGCCCAATAGGCCTATTAAGCAAGCCCATTAAGTTATTATATTGATATTATTACTCAAAGACCAGGTCTTAGCCCATTAGTAAGGTCCATGTGGATTGGGCCTAAAGCTAAGTCCAATAAGTCCATTTTGTTTCATTGGGCCTAGTGGTCCAATAAGGCCTTATGGCCCATTTAAGCTTGTAAATGACTCTTGTTATAAAATTTCGGGTTCTCGAGGTCGGGATACTTTTTTGAAAATTTTAAATTACATACGGTACAAGACGAATAATAATTATAAACATTGCTCGTAACACGAAAAATAAAAACGAATGTAATAAAATTATTTCTATGGCATTTTGAAAATATAAGCGTCGATGCTTAACGTAGAAATCGCCAGTTCTTGCAAACGTCGTGTAATTTACAAATGTAAGTCCTAATTCTCCCGGTTAGTCGTGAGTTCATATCTCAATATAAAAATGAAAATTATAATTAATACTCGAGAATAAAATAATGACCTAAAATTGACGGTTTGTCACAGCATTTCCCCCTAAAAAGGATCTTCGTCCTCGAAGATCAATTCATCTTGTCGTCCGTTTCTTATTAAAGTCAAAGAGATGAGGATATTTCTTCCACATTTGATCCTCCCGTTCCCAAGTATATTCCGATCCACGACTCGAGTTCCATCGAACTTTAACTATAGGAATCCGACTTTGCTTACATTGTTTCACTTCTCTATCCATGATTTCAATGGGTTCTTCGATGAAATGCAACTTCTCGTCGATCCTTACTTCGTCGAGTGGAATGATAAGATCTTCATCTGATAAACATTTCTTTAAATTCGACACATGGAATGTATTGTGTATTCCTTGAAGCTCTCGGGGTAATTCCAGTTTATATGCCACCGGACCCACTCTTGATAAAATCTTGAATGGTCCAATATAACGGGGACTTAATTTCCCACGTTTTCCAAATCGAACAACACCTTTCCACGGTGATACTTTCAGCATAACTTTGTCACCCACTTCGAACTCCAAAGGTTTACGTCTCACATCCGCATAACTTTTCTGTCTACTACGAGCAGCTAATAATCGATTCTTGATTTGCACAATCATCTCCGTCGTTTCGCGAATCATTTCTGGTCCCGTGAGTTGGGCATCTCCAACCTCACTCCAACATACAGGCGATCTACATTTTCTTCCGTATAGAGCTTCGAAAGGTGCGGCTTTAATACTAGCGTGATAACTATTATTGTATGAGAATTCAGCCAAAGGTAAGTGCTTATCCCAGCCACTACCAAAGTCAATCACGCAAGCACGCAACATGTCTTCCAATGTCTGTATCGTTCTTTCACTCTGACCATCAGTTTCAGGATGGTAAGCAGTGCTCATATCTAAATTCGTTCCCAATGACTTTTGAAGAGATCTCCAAAACCTTGATGCGAAACGAGGGTCTCGATCCAAGATAATCGACACGGGCACCCCGTGCCTACAAACAATCTCCTTCAAATACAATCGAGTAAGCCTCTCCATCTTAAACTTCTCATTCATTGGAATAAAGTGAGCAGATTTAGTCAATCGGTCAACAATGACCCAAATTGAATCATATCCAGATGGTGTTCTTGGAAGCTTTGTAATGAAATCCATTGTAATTCTCTCCCATTTCCAAACAGGGATTTCCGGTTGCTGAAGTAATCCTGACGGCTTTTGGTGTTCAGCCTTGACTTTAGCACATGTCAAGCACTTACTGACATATGTCGCAATGTCCGCTTTCATATTCGGCCACCAGTATAACTTCCTCAAATCATGGTACATTTTATCCGATCCAGGATGAATGGAATATTTTGATTTATGAGATTCCAACATGATTAGGCCTCTCAATCCTCCAAATAATGGTAACCATACTCGTCCCTTCAGACATTTCGTACCATCGGATCTAACTTCAAATGGCTCCCCTTCGCCACGAAATCCTTTGGCACCAATATTTTCCTCCTTGCACGCTTCAACTTGTGCATTTCGAATTTGTTCGGGTAAATTGTTATGTACCGTCACCACTAAAGCACGCACTCGAATCGGTTCCTTATCCTTCCTGCTCAACGCATCAGCGACAACATTCGCCTTTCCCGGGTGATAACGGATAACACAATCGTAATCACTCAGAAGTTCAATCCATCTACGCTGCCTCATATTTAGCTCTTTCTGATCCAAAATATATTGTAGACTTTTGTGATCGGTGTATACCGTACACTTAGTGCCGTACAATTAATGTCTCCATAGTCGAAGAGCAAAAACCACCGCTCCCAATTCCAAGTCATGGGTCGTATAATTTTCTTCATTCTTTCTAAGTTGCCTAGAGGCGTACGCAATCACCTTTTCTCGTTGCATCAACACAGCTCCAAATCCTTTAAGGGACGCATCGCAATACACAACAATGGTCCTTCGCTTCCTTCGGGTAGTGATAATATTGGCGCACTACACAATTTCAGCTTCAATGTTTGAAATGCCTCCTCTTCGTCGTCGCCCCACACATACGGCTTATTTTTCTGAGTGAGTTTAGTTAATGGTTTGGATATTAGAGAAAACTCCTTAATAAACCTTCGATAATAACCTGGCCCCCCCCCCCAACTCAAAATTTGTGCCTTCCGTTGGTGTAGTCGGTGCAGGCCCCAATTTTTAATGGCTTCGATCTTCGCAGGATCAACATGAACTTTTCCATACTATCATTTACATGGGCCCAGAAGGAATTGCACGGAATCTAGCCAAAAATCACATTTGAAAACTTAGGTACAACTTTTCCTCTTAGCAAATTCAAATAGTCTTCAAATGTTTACCATGTTCTTCTTTATTTTTGGAATAAATCAGAATGTCATCAATGAATACGATCACGAACTTATCAAGAAAACGGCTTGCACACGCGATTCATCAAATCTGAATCTGCAGGTGCATTAGTCAGTCCAAAAGGCATTACTTGAAACTCATAATGTCCATAACGAGTTCTAAACGCTGTAATTGGAATGTCTTCCTCGCGAATACGAAGTTGATGATAACCAGACCGTAAATCAATCTTTGAATAAACACTATAATCTTGCAGCTGATCGAATAAGTCATCAATCCTCGGTAATGGATATCGATTTTTGATTGTCAACTTGTTCAGTTCTCGGTAATCTATGCACATTCGGAACGATCCATCTTTCTTCTTCACGAACAAGACCGGAGCTCCCCACGATGACGAGCTCGGTCTAATAAAACCTTTCTCCGATAACTCTTGCAGTTGCTTGGACAACTCCATTTCAGATGGTGCTAAACGATATGGCGCACGCGCCACAGGTGCAGCACCGGGAATAAGATCAATACGGAATTCAACTTTCCTGGGTGGCGGAAGTCCAGGTAATTCATCGGGAAATACCTCGAGAAAATTTCAGATAACAGAAACATCTTCTAATCGCTTCTCCTTCGATTCTTGTTTAGTTACTTGAGCTAAAGAATAGTTCACCACCTTTCTCGATATACTTTCGAACTTTAATACAAGAAACGATCTTCAATCGGGAATTATTTCTATCACCTTCGATAACCAACGTCTTACCTTATAAGGGAATCCTAACCTTTTTCTCACCACATAAAATAGTGGCATCATATCGTGATAACCAATCCATCTCAATAATGATATCAAAACCTCATAGTTCAATTACCATTAAATCGATTGGAAAAGAACGGTTTAAAAGATTAAGTATACACCTTTTCACACATTATTGGTACGTACTACTTCTCCATCGGCCAATTCGACTTCATAGCTAGGAATAACTCATAACCTTTCTCGAATCAAGGGAATCAAGAGACAGAGTTAGCAATTGAAGAGCGAAGTCAACGCGTGATTCACACGGGCGAATTTCGAGTCAAAAGAGAGACGCATACCATGATGGGTATGCATAAACCCCGTACTTTCATAATTCGTTATTCACATCCGAAGGCATCTCGGATCTTTACCCACGTTACTCAAAGGAGGATTAGTCGAAAAGAAAGGATAGAAACGTCAAAACTTCAAGTCGGGTATCAGTAGTCGATAATTTGGATAAGTGTCCAAAGAATTTCATGATGAAAAGAAAGGAAATAAGAGGTAGAATAACAATTGTCAAGTAAGACCGCATCCACAGATGGTTAATTCGATTGGGAAAAGGATAAGGGCACATATGTAGATGTCCCTAACTTGTAATACTTGCAAGCTAATTTTTTTTTTATTTTTTTAATTTTTTTTTTCGGAATTACGGTTAAAAATTGATCTTTATCAAAATCTTACGGTGACTACTATTCAACCTTGCATGGCCCCTTCTAAATTATACGTAGGTGCACGACTATGTATAATTCAGGAATAGTAATGCAATGCTCAGTTCGTCAAACTAATGCCATCATATTTAAATGTATAATCATGCTTAATTATAAGATTAAAATCAAATGATTTTACGCGCGAGGCGCCGCCGTGAGACATAGAGCGAGTGCGCGCGTGTAATTTATTACACAGATTTTTTAATTAAATAGTTTTATGGTGATAGCAACTATTTATAATTCTCAATTAAAATAACTCATAAAATGATGACAATTTAAATTTTCTCCATGTGGATATATATTAACTTAATTAAACATAAAGTGGTTTTGCATGAGCTTAAGTAAAAAGTGGTTCTTAAAATGAATGGGTGAAATGATTACAATATGATAGAAAAAGTAAGCCAAAATCATCAGAGATTCCATGATATCGATGGCGAATGAAATGACGAGAAAGAAAATACCACACAATTCAAATCATAATGAGTATTCAATTCAATTATTGGTTATGTCATCAAAAAATTTAATAGGAAACAGTTAAAAGAAAACAAGAAAAGAAAGATAACAAAGACGACACATAGAATTTTAGAAATCAAAATACAGTCATTTCATTAATCACAAACGAGTCACAAGCTGTAATCGTCACAAACCATTAAATTCACCATCTAATGCTATAGCAACTCCAAAAGACTAAGTTCTACTAACTGACATCAGCAGTTAAGTTAGTGATTACAAAAGATTACTACAAAGATAAACTAAATCTACTAAGAGTCACTATGTGGTCGCACGTGGCTTGAAGGTCCCGGTCCCATCAAAAGTAGAGTTCCTTCGATTTTCTTTCTTCTGACCGCATCAGAACCTTCAACACGGATGGCGCTTTAGGAACAGCCCAATGCGAACCATTACCATAAAAGACCTCTTGTTCCACCCATAAGATGCATGGTAATCTCTTCTCTCTCCACCATATCAACTCTCATACGTGCCAACAACCAACTTCATCTCACACAGCCTCAAACCAAACTTCTTCTTTGAAGTAAGCATCTCACCTGCTCTCTAACACCTTCAACCTCTCTAAAACATCACCCAAAACATGCTCAACGTTTCCCAAATCATGATTAGGTATCTCTCTCTCTTTTTCCCCGATCTTATTCTTTGATTTCAAAAGAGCAATCTCAGTTTGGCATGTTCCCAACTCAGCTTCCGTGACTCTAGATCGTGCACGGGACACCTATAAATCACGTCTCAATGCCCAAGGTGCCAATCCACCGACATAAGATGAGTCATGAGCAGAAGATGGCTCTCCTACCTCAAATACACCCCTCGGAAAGTCGCGAACAGCATAAGGCCTGTGGGTAATAGTCCTAAAAGTGTCCTCAGGTGCAACGTCGGCATCCTTTTCCTCTGACTCAGAATCGGATGATACAGAATCAGATGACTCCGCAGTAGGTGGCTCTGCATTAGGTGGCTTAGAATTGGATGACACACCTCCATGTGGCAGGTTTTTGTCACCCTCCACCTCATAAGGAAATATCAACTCAGCATCGTCATCGAGCTCAATCTCAACATCTTCGTCGATTTCTATCAATCTCCACAATAATAACACAGTTCATTTACACCATCATTCTCCTCTAACCAACCAATCATAACACTGGGCTGATGTGGGTCAACATGTGGGGTAAATTGATTCACAAGCCCATTATTCGGTTCTGGTTCTTCTTCTGGGTCTTCTTCCAGATCTTCTTCCGGGTTTTCTTCATCATCACCATCATAATAAACTAAATGAACGTCGTCGGGAATGTCAACCATTTCGTTGGGATCATGGATATCCACAACTTGGTTCGACTCGGGAACTGTAGGATCCCTAGATCATTCCATGGATGAATCACAAGATCAATGGCAATAAAAGATTAAACATTAAAGAACTTTTGATTGAAAGAAAACAAGAGTTGCTACAAACCCTAAAAGATGAAAAATAAATAATGGAGTAGCTAACCTAATTTTTGACTAAACTAGGTGTATTTATACTAACTAGGATTTGCCTTTGAGGGCTTTCTTTTGGGCTTTTTAACTCTATGGTCCGTAACATAATAAACATTAATTAACATTGTCTTTCGAGCTACACTTTTGTCTTGTATCTTCGAGTGACCGAAGCTTCTTTGTTCGGGTCCATTTATGTGATCCTAACAATCTCCCCCTAGATGAGGTCATGAGAAGTTAGCTCACTCGTGCTTGTCTCTTTAGCTCGTTGTTAATAGGGTACTTCACTTGTTGTGCTTTGGTAATTCAAACGTCAACACCTTGATCATGATCTTCAGAACTTGATGTGATGACTTGATCTTGATCTTTGACGGTTGTTTTAAGCTTTACATCTCTGATTACTTTCGGATCCTTCTTTCACTTTGACTTTGCCATAAAACGCTGATCTTTTTATTCTCACATGCTTCATATCTGTGTAATCTTTTGAAAGCTTTGATGATTTATCTTCTTCCAATCATTTGAACTTTTGCATTTGAAGAAGACATTGATTTTCAGAGATTGTGCGGAAGCTTTTGAATGTAAGCTTTCTTGATTACTTCAGATACTGTGGTATGGATATGACTCAGTTTGATCTAGGCCAAAATCGGGTTACTTGAGTCGTCATTCGCCACATAGAAAAATTTAGTCACCAACAAAATCATTTTGTTATGTCAAATCCACTTAATGTGTTCTAGAAAAACATTTTGTGAACACACAAAAGGTTATTTATATTTTGAAGGGACCAGATATGACATACTCAATTCTGGTCGGTTACATTAACCTCTGATTCCGTGAGGGATCAATGATAACAGTATGAATACAGCACCTGTGCTCAGATAGATTCCATTAAAAGAACCTCTTGACAGGTTTTCCTTCCCGGCTCGTGACAATCAATTTTCCGTCTAATGAGAGTTTGGGGAGGTTGGTTGGGGTGCCTGAAGTACAGATCCCTAATGGGGGGTTTATTTTTTATTTCACCGTTCTCTAGATCCAGATGTCCGAAGACTAACACACTATAAGTATTTCAACTATAGAATGGTAAAGAGTGATCAGTACAGTTACTATCTGCTAACTATACCGTACAATTCCTTTTTCAATCGTTTTTACTCTCTTAATACAATTAAGTACCAGTAAAGGCCTGTGGCCAAAATGATTTGACAAACATTCGATGTGCTTAAAATTTTGTTTTGGGGCAACAAACGAAAGTTTACAATCAGAATGCCTGATGATGTTTTGAAATTATATCCCGAAAGATATGAAGTGCCTTGGTAAATCCAAAACTTGTACAAGTACAATTATAGGAAATCCACTTCAACTAGTGGCGCAAAGTCCGGAAGACCAGGCATGAGCATTCATACAACGAATACCCTGTGGTCACAACATCTCTTTCCACAGCATTCCTTAAGTCACTTTCCACAAACATGAAACAAAAGAATCTGTTTGTCAGTTATCAAGATAACGTGTGGATATGAATACAAACTTTTGTTATCTTTGTCATTTAGAATATTTTTAACACTTGAATTCTCCCCCTACACAATGTGCTTCGATATCGAAAGATGTTTACACATGCATGGATAGGCCGTAGCATATTATAGAATCAATGCGTAACATTAATTTATCCGTTTTACATGTTTAAGTTCACATTTTCTCCCCGACAAAAGTATGAAACTTGTGAATGATTTGAACTGGAATGTACTTAAAATTATCAAATCTCCCCCTACAAAGTATGAGGATGAGGTGAAATTAGCACAATACAAGTGAGTTAATTGACACAAGACCTTTAGAATACCTAAAGAAAAAGAACTGCAATCTGTCTTGAACATGTAGCGGATGGTCTTGCAATCTTTCAGCAATAGAATCAGTAACAGTACGTTACTTTGACCTGGCAAAACTGTTAGTAGTACTGAGTTCCATCCCCCCACAAACCAATGACCCTGTCAAAGTTTTGATTTGGTTAACCCGAACACAGTTGATAAAACAAGTTGATTATGAGAAAAATGGTTCGTGTGCTTAGAGCAACTTCATGTCTGTAAAGAGAATAATAGCACTGAAACGCACATTAAAATCTCTGGGTGAAGACCGGGTTACAGTCGATAATAACTGCAAGCCCATTAAAGACTAAAAAAATTTATATTTATTTATTTATTTATTTATTTTTTATTATATTTTTAACAATATAACAGGATACAATTGTGAAAACACTTGGTTACTCGGAGACAGACTCATCCTGTAGTTCCTTCAGAGTCTCTGGTGACATTTGTTTAACTCCAAGCAGTGGGAGCAGTGTGGCGTAAAGCGCTCTCATCGGTAATGCCTTCGTAAAAAATGTCAGCCAGTTGTATTTTGTCTCCACGAAATATACTCAACAACTTTCCTTTCAACCTGACTCTTGTGATGAATTGGTGACGTATATCAATGTGCCTTGGAGCGCGAGTGTTGAACACTATTACAGCAATTATGCAATGCAATTTTATTGTCACAATACATCGATTTGGTTGAACGCAAATCCCTTAGTCCTCGAGTTGAGATCGCAACCAAGGATTTTTAGCACAGCATCCCGGATAGGCGATGTTATTCACTCCTTAGTGGAGATGGCAGTACTTTTCTGTTTTTGGATGACCACTAACAAGCCGATGCTAAGAAATTGAGCTGAACCAGAATTTACTTCTCCCGAGTTGTCATTGACACCTGCATAGTCACGCGCATCTGCAAAAGGCTTTTAGTTCAAAGCCGATTCCTTCTGGATACCACAGACCATGTGAATGGTTCCTTTTAGGTATCGAAATATCCGCTTTATAGCAGTAAGGTTCATTTCAGTAGGTCCATAGCCTGGATCGTCACACAAACAAACAGCAAATACAATGTCGGTCTATGATGCCCACTAAGATACATAAGGGAGCCAACCATAACCACGAAAATCGTGTAGATCAATTAGCAATCTCCCATATCTTCAATCAAGTTGATACGCACCGCCATGAGTGTCTATGGGTGTCGCAGGAGTCAAAACCAAACTTTTTCAATATTTCCTGAGCATATTTGATTGGTTGATAAAGATGCCTCTGAATTTTGAAGAAACTTGTAATCCTAAAAAGAAAGACATTTGTCCCCAACATCGTCATCTTGAAAATGTTTTGAGTTCAATTAAAAGGCAAATAATTGTGCAGGCTTTGGGGTTAGAAGAGGCAAAAGATAATATCATCTACATATATTTGTACCAGTAAGAAAAGTTTGCCGTGTTTATCTCGTGAAGAGTGGTAGGATCGACCATTGCCATTTTGTAAATCGCTTTACTTGATTAGAAACGCTGATATGCCTATGTCATAACCACGCATACGTGGAGCTGTTTGAGTACATAAAGAGCTTTCCTTGAGTTCGGTACACATGCAAGGATGCACTGGATCTACAAATCCTTCAGGTTGACTAACATAGACAACTCATTCATTTCGGCCGTTGAGGAAGGGCAGTTTTCACTCCATCTGGAAAGATGACCATGTTTTCATGACATCGCTCGCGTAGAGCAATGAAGAGTCAGATCGCTTCTAAACTAGCAACACCGGAGCCAAAGGATTCTTCAAAATCAAATACCACAGCTTCCTGACGATAACCTATCGACCACTGAACCGAGCTTCTGTTTTCAAGACTCCTCCATATTCTAACAACTTTAATTTTGAAAATCCATTTGGAAGCGGGATATAAGAATATTATCTGAACACGGTAACAAGTATCCATACATCTAGACGTTCAAACTCATGAATTCTTCCTGCATAGCCTCAATCCAGCACGAGTGCTCTAAGGCTTGCTTGTAAGTCTTTGGTTCAACATGAGTTAAGAATTCATTGAAGAAACACCACATCCAGCGGTCGTATTCCAGCTGTTTTCCTGGTAGATACAGGTCGATCTTTATCCCCATAATGTGTTCAAGGCGGGATGTGCATGAGTCCACTTTAGCACATTAGGTAATTGGTTGTTAGGAGTAAAATCGATATTGACCAGTAAGTTGGATGAGAGATGCTTCTTAAAGCGGTTTCATAGCATTATAAGGTATCAAACACCCAATTACTGTCAACAATATCGAACAGTGTTTCAACATCAGAATCACTAGTTCTGGTAGAGGTATTTGATGAGGCAAGAGGCTTTCAGTAACTGCAGGAGCGCCTTCGAGATTAGATTGTTGAAGGTGAACTCATTGGCATTCTCTGGTGCCGGGCAGCAGGAAACATTAAACCGGAGTTATCGAACAACCGAGGTTATCAGGAACAAACCTCATCATCTATCAAAGCCATTGAAACAAATCGGTCTGCCTGTTTCTTTGTAGAGGACACAGGTGGTTCTGGGTCTTTTACAATTGCAGAACAGTCTGGCGTTCCTGACTGTAAAGCAGTAAGTTCGAGTTGTTGTACTGTTTGGCCAGAAGTCATTATGAGGTGCGAGGCCTGGAACTGGGTTTAACAGACGACAATACCATCGTAAGTATTTCATCGAAGTAACATAAACGGTTTCCTTGAATCAGCTCGTTCTTTGTTGTAGATTGCGGAGGTACCTTCTTGGTGGGATGCATAGGCCACAAATATACCTAATCTGCTTTCCGCCTTAGTTTAAAAACCAACGTCATCGTAGATCATTATAGGAAGCACATGATCCAAATACTCGAATGTACAGAAGAATATGTTTTCCTTTCACCTCCAGTTCATAATAGGTCTTCCATGAAGCGGTTTACAAGAGATCGATTAAGAGTATAACACTTCAGTGCTACAGCTTCATCTATAGGAACAGTGGAGCTTTCGCAAAGATGAGCCCTAAGTACGAGCCCAGCTTCATAAGAGTCGGATCCGTCTTTTCGACTAAAACGCCGTTCTGTTGTGGAGACCGAGGTACGCTCGTTTCATGAGAAATACCAACACTCTCAAACCATCCGTCGAGAGTCTTATTCACAAACTCCGTTCCATTATCTGTTCTGACGAAACGAACAGTTGCATTAAGGGCTCGTTGAGTCTTCACAATAAACTTCTCAATCACTTGAGGAGTTTCATCCTTTGACCGAAGAAATCTTACCCATCCAAATCTGGTGTAATCATCCACTATCACCAAAACATACTTCTTTCCGTTGATACTTTCTGTTCTCATTGGTCCGCAGAGGTCCATATGTAGAGTATGGAGAACTTCAGTATTGGTGTTTTCCGTCTTTAGTGGATGTGATGCTTTCTTGCTTTTACCTAGCTGACATGATGGACACAAATGGTCTTTGTCATATTTCAGCATGGGTAATCCTCTGACTAGATTTTTCCGAGCCAATTCATTCAATGTCCCGAAATTCAGATGATTCAACCGACGATGCCATAACCATGACTTCGTTGAAGAGGCTTTTGTAAGCAAGCAAACTGGTGAAGCTGACATCATATCATTCAGTGAGATGGAGTACAGGTTGGTTGTCCGTGAACCTTTGAGTAGATCCACCATATCGTAGTTGCGCGGAGTTGAAATGAATGCTGTCGGAATGCAACTTCCTAAAACCTCCATCCACAAAACTGTCCTAACTGAAAATAGGTTGTGCTATAGGTCCTTTAAACCATAATAGACTCGAGAGATGATAGTTCACCACCACAGTTTAAAACACCATAGCCAACGATAGTCTTGCCATTTCATCGTTGCCAAATCTCACTGTACCAATGAACTTTTCTACAAAGTTGATAAGACGTGCACGATCACCGGTCATATGTCTTGAGCATCCAGAATCTAGTACGCAAGGAGAACATTGTAACTACCTGCGATACCGACAACCATTTACGGTGATAGGATGCCCTGAAGGTTCCGGTTATTAACAATACAAAAATACCAGAGATATCCTGTTGGAACCTGCCTGTCGATTACTAAGTTTATGATCAGTAAACCTAGAGACCATAGTTATTTTGGGGCTAGAACTAGCACTCGGGGGTAGTTCTATTGGCATATCAGTAGATTCCATGATCCTAGTTAAAGGATACTTCTCAAACAATGAGAAATGCCTGCCAGTGGGCTTCCACTGAGGCTTGCTATTAGCAACAGGTTTGCTAATCGGTTTCCAGACTCTCTTAATTGGTTTCCATTCTTTCCTGGGTTGGCGTTTAAAACGCTTAGTCTGGTGGGATTTAACATTCACAGAACCATCACACATAACCAAACAATCAGTATGATTTGCAAAAACCAAAGATTTGTTACATGCACCACAAACATTGTTCAAGTTGGAAACAGAAACAGAATGTTTAACAAGCAAATTAGAATCACATAACGATTTCTTTTATTCAAAGACCTATGGTGTGCTTCTACTCTCCTCGTCATTCGCACTCTTAACCCGGCAAAGAACTATATTCCGAGGGTTCTCTCATTAGGGCACAGTTTTTGCTGGCTCCAGAAGTGGGTTTTAATCCTGTAGACATAGGTACAAAAACACACGTTAGTTTGCTTATTAGGATGCACTAAACTGGTTTTGAGGTTTGGTTGAGTTGAATTCTGGGGGGTTCACTGTGAAAGAAACTTCCTCGTGTTAGGTAACGGGGTGGTTATGGACCCAGTTAGCACGTTTGGGTGGTGGAATAACTTAGAACCTAGAGTTGTACATTCCTGGAGCAAAGCGCTTTTTGTGGTGTCTACTGAGGTTGAAGGTCCACTACTTGTTGTAACCGAGTCAACATGGGCTTTCAGCTTGGTATTCTTCTCCAGCAGTGAAAGCATTAAGCTTTCAGAGTGTAATGGAGTATGAGTGAGTATCGCCTTTGACAGTTCATCATACCGTCTTTTTAGACTTAACGTTTTTCGTACCGTAAAAATCCAATCGTAGTTGAATCCTAAGGGAGGTAAAATCGTATCTTTCCACTGAATTCTGTCAGTTTTCTAACGCTTGATGGTCACAACTACCTTCAGTGTTACCTGTAACATTCAACACCTTTAATGATGTTATTGAGCATACTAAATTCCTGATAGTGTCATCTTTCCTTGAAGCGTGTTGTCTTAACTTGTTAATTTTCAAAAATTGCATTGAGGCACTAAAGTGTCTATCACTGTATATAGTTCAGAAATTTAAGTGTAAACTAACAAAAATCTTCGAGAAATGCAAAACGTTTCTCAGATTCAGAAATTAGTAGTTTTCTTTTTTGAAATCTCAGCTTCAAGTTCAAGAACTTAGGAGTGTTAACCAACGTAACAAGCAGATCTTAAGATCTCGCAAAGGACAATTCGAATCTAAGGGGGCACAACAATACGAAGTAAGCACAATAGAGCAATATCTTTTTCTTGAACACTCAGGCAATTAAGCATTCATTTATGAGTTAAAAGATTTATCTTTCTCTATGGTCAGTTCTTGTTATCAAGGATAACACATTGATCATATTCCGCCTCTAATTCCATCAAAAGATTATGTCAAAATTCTTTTTCTCTTAGAAAAATGTAATCATTATCAACTTGGATATGGTTTTTAGAAATGGTCTGTAAAATGGTACCAGTTTGGTTCCAACAAACTGTTTTTGCAATAATCAAAACACCATGCCAGAAACATATCCCTGGTCTTTTTTGATTTGTTCTTTCTTTTAATGAAACTCCAATTGAGGGAAAGAACATCTAACTTTCGAAGACACTGGCCAAACTTGACTTGGAGTCGACTTTTTATACGAACAAAAGGAAGTAGCAGGCGTGTCTTAATTACTAGCATGACTAGCAATTTCCGTTGGCAGAACGCCAATACGCACTAGATCACCAGATAGATTCCTTCTGAGTAACGACATAAGGGCATTTAGCATGTCCATAGAGAACCGTTTCTCATCGGGTCGAACATTGCCCGGTTTTTCGTTCATACTTTTTTCCATTGCTAACAACTTGGTGATACCAAAGACCCTCACTATCCCATATATCTAATAGGGGGGGTTTTTTTTTTTTTTTTGGTGATCTGGGATGCAAAAGGTATCAGCAGCATACAAATCATGGTTGAGCACGGCTTGGAACCATATAACCCTATACCTGGGTTACGGGTGCCTAGGAGTCCTTGTGCAAGTTATTGTTGCCTTTTTAGGTTTCTTTGAAAGCAAATGGGAATAGTTTGTGTGGGCATGTTAAATCTTTGTCAGCATATCTCTTGCAACATTTTTGTTTAGAGTTTAAACAAACTATTTCATCTAGATAACTATCTTCTAGTTTCTTTTCTCAGATAAAATCCTTTTCCTTTTACAGATTGTAAAAATGCAATGATTTTTCTTTTTTCCTGAAATGTGGATTTTAAGCAAATAATCGTTTTCTGCACAAGTTCAGCGTTAACGCTTATTACGGCCGAAACACTTAGGTGCTTGTTTTCCTGTGTAACTTTGTTTTCAAGATCAAGTTTGACCTGTGGGTATCTAGACACGATATTTCTTGCTTACAATTGAAGGTCTGTATAGATGACACTCTTTGTCCCATACAGATAATGTCTCCAGATCTTAAGTGCAAACACAACCGCACCCAACTCTAAATCATGGGTAGTATAATTCTTCTCATGAATTTTCAACTGCCTAGACGCATAGGCTATCACTTTACCTCTTTGCATTAACACACAACCTAGTCCTATCCTGGACGCATCACAATATACCACAAAGTCTTCCGGTCCATCAGGGAGAGCTAGAACAGGCGCATTACACAACTTATCCTTCAAGGTTTGAAATGCCAATTCCTGTTCCTCACCCCAATCGAAAGTCTTACTCTTCTAAGTCAAGATAGTAAGAGACTTAGCTATCTTAGAGAAGTTCTCAATGAACGTATGGTAATACCCAACCAATCCTAAGAATGAACGAACCTCAGTCGGAGTTCTAGGGGCTTTCCATTTCTTAACAGCTTCAATCTTACTAGCGTCTACATGAATTCCATTACCATTTATCACATGCCCAAGAAACTGCACTTCTCTTAGCCAGAATTCACAATTAGAAAACTTAGCATACAATTTCTCCTTTTTGAGCAGTTCCAAGACTAACCTTAAATGTTCTACATGCAACTCTTGAGTCTTAGAGTAGATTAAGATAGCGCCTATAAACACTAGCATAAACTTATCAAGATACGACCTACAAACTCGATTCATCAAATCCATAAATATTGTTGGTGCATTAGTCAGACCAAAGGGCATTGCAGTGAACTCGAAATGTCCATAACAAGTTCTAAACGCAGTCTTTGGTATGTCATCCTCATGCACTCTCAACTAATGGTATCCAGACCTAAGATCTATCTTAGAGAAAAACTGCGACCCTTGCAGTTGGTCAAATAGATCATCAATCCTAGGTAGCGGATAACGATTCTTAACAGTCAACTTATTCAATTCTCTATAGTCAATACACATCCTAAAGGAACCATCCTTCTTCTTAACGAACAATACCGGCGCTCCCCAAGGCGATGAACTTGGTCGAATGAAACCTTTGTCTTGGAGTTCCTTGAGTTGTCCCGACAACTCCTCCAATTCAGAAGGTGCCAAATGATAAGGATACTTTGCTACTGGCGTTGCTCCAGGGGTTAACTCAATCCGAAACTCAATTTCCCGAATAGGCGGTAATCCAGATAGATCATCCGGAAATACCTCAGGAAAATCTCTAACCACAACAATCTCTTCTTGTTTCTTATCACTAGCCTTAGCACTCATCAACAATCTTGCTTTCTCATCCGGTCTCTCTCCTACTACTCTAAGCACCTTGCCATCCGGTAGTGGTATCCTCACTACCTTCTCATGGCAAATTATTTCAGCTTTAAAATTAGACAACCAGTCCATACCTATAATCACATCAAAACTCCCATGTCCAAAAGGTATTAAGTCGATGTCAAAGATATGACCCTCGATTTCTAGTTTGCAACCCTTAATAACCTTATCAATCTCTACTAGCTGCCCGCTAGCTATTTCAATCTCATATTTGAAACCTAAGTCGCTGGGCTCTAAGCCTAACAGAGGTATGAAGGTAGTGGAAACAAAACTATAGTCGGCACCAGAGTCAAATAAGGTAGTGGCAAAGTGCTTGTTCAAAGTAAACGTACCCGTCACAATGTTCGGATCCTGGCGAGCTTCCTCTGCTCCCAACATGAATGCCCTACCCCTAGCCTGGTTCCCTTGGTTTCCACGACCCTGACCCTCGTTATTAGCAACAACTTGGTTTGGACGGTTTCCTCCCGGTCCTTGTACCCTATTCCATCTAGGACAAGCTGGCCTAACATGGTCGGTACTACCACACTCATAACATGCCCTAACAGGTGGGTTTCTAGCATTGACAGGATTCACATTCCTTGGCACACTTCTACAATCCTTTGCCAAATGACCTGGGCAGTTACAGTTGTAGCATGTGCGACAAGGTCCACCGGGTGCATGGTAGGAGTTGCAGGTGGTACACTTGGGCCAAGTACCCGTATTCTCTCTTCCTACAGGGTTCACAGTAGTAGCAAAAGCATTCACAGTCTTGGTCCTCTTATTATCATCCCTTCCATTCTATCCTATGCAACGTGAGTCCCCACATTTGCTCTCTTCTCACCTTCCTTAATTGTTCCATTCTAACAGCCTCATTAGTCCAATACACCAAAATCCTGCACAGCCATTTGCATAGTCTTTGGCCTCGTTACTGCCACCATCCCATGAATTTGTGGAGCAAGGCCATACACATACCTCTCAATCATACTACTCTCAGGAGTTACCAAATGTGGAACTAACCTAGCCAACTCATAAAACCTATCAGTATACGCAGCATGGCCAGCCCCGACCATGGCGTGATTCCACAACTCAGATTCTAACTTTTGCATCTCATGACTATGACAAAATCTTGTATCATCATACACTTAAAGTCATTCCATGACATACTAACAGTAACTTCCCGACTAAGCGTGCGGATCTATGAGTTCCACCACGTTAAAGCCTTACTCACAAATAAACCAGCAGTGTATTTTACCTTTTGGTCAATACTACAACCACTCATATCATGCACTGATTCCATTTTCTCAATCCAACGAGTGAGGGCTACAACACCTCCCTTACCATCATATTCCTTAGGGTTACACGCTAAAAATTCCTTATATGAACAACCTACCCGGTTGCCATTCACTATCACATTCCCAACGTTCCCCTGAACGTTCTCATTAACCACATTACCATTCTGATTTCCAACATTCCCTTGGTTACTAACCTGGGCCAACATGGCGGGTAAGAGGTTTCGCAATTGCTGGGCAATGATCGTTGGGAAGTCGGGTGCACCCCCATTGGCTCCCCCTACATTCCCATTAGCTCCCTCTACACCCCCATTAGCTCCCCTACCTTGGTCATTACCTCGACCATTCAATTCATCAACACGCTCATCATTACCTTCCCTAGGTCTTCTACCCCTACTATTGATTCGGCAGCAGGCCGGCCAGCACTTTGGGTTCTCATCCTTGGCGGCATTATCTATACGAGGGAGAACATGGGCAACGTTAGGTAAGTGGGAAGACTCGCACACATTCATCGAATATCTTACTATACAAAACCAAATATACGCGCAACACCACCCTACGGTGTCAACATCGATTTGTGTGAACAACAATACCAAGTATGAGTGAGTTGTGACACGCTTATAATTACGTTGGCCACCGTACTTGTATTCACATCCTTTCCAATTCATATTCAATATTGAGTCCACTCATTTCAATGACTGACATAACTAAGGCACCAAACCAAGAACACACAAAGGCATACAAAAACAGAACACCATAAACATAGATCCTATACACAACTAAATGACAGATCTTTGGTTATAGTCTAGGCCAATCCACCTAGTTCTCTATAACCTTGGCTCTGATTACCAATCTGTCACACCCCGATAATGGTGGAAACTCGGGAATGCAACATAATCATCAATCATAACACAAGGTACAAAAATAAAGAAAACTACATTGCATAAACTCCAAGTGCTATGAAGACCATCAACCTTGAACAAACTCAAGTGATGTCCCAAATCGCAACTAAAATCCACAAATCTCTTACAATTATTCATATACCCTCACAGGGGACCATAACCAAACTAAATCCAAAACATCCAAATACTAAAATCAAACAACAAGCAAGCAAGACTTCAAATGAAATTCCACACGAGATACTTCTAAGTCTGCTATCAATCACCAAACTACTCATATTTCACTTCACCTGAAAATGATACTCGAAAACATCAACAATAATGTTGGTGAGCTCGTAGTTTTGACCTTAAACCTAAAAGTTGTGCCAATATTTCACAGTGGACAATAGTGCTATATGACAGTGAATATATGCTAACAATCCAAGACATAGCATCCCCGCTAGTCATATCTCAACATCCAATAATAAACCCGGAGTCGCAACTCCCAAATCACTAACGCACCTAAAGGGCCTACCAGTTGGAGCACTATATTAGGGTGTACCATACAGAAACTTGATTGCCAAACGTAGTACATGCAAATACCACACATAACCTTGTATGCCAAACACAGTACATACAAGTACCACACAGAACCTTGCGCATGCGCGCGCGCACAGCACACTACACATGTCAAGTAAATAACCACATTATATTCACATAACAGTCATAAGCACATATCTTGTCCCCAAAACAAAACCACATTTCGCACAGATCAATTCAAAACATTTCAAAACACATTTGAGTATCATTTTCCCCCAACGGAAAAATAGTAAAAATTGGGCTACGAGAACTCACTTTAACCAAGCCTTTAGCAACCAACTTTTACTACACAAGCAAATGCAACGACGTCCGCACACGACCTAGTCCAGTTAATGTCTCATTTTAATCAATCACCTCCAAAACAATCTTTACGTTTGATGCATAGAGTTTAGACGCGTTGTACAAGTACTTAAAATAGTTTTTAGTGGTGTGATGGTTGACGACTTATCTCCACAATCATATCAATCTCATTCTCCGATAATACATATTTATACTATTTAGCGTAAATAGATAAGTAATATAATAAATATTTATAATTATTAATTATAAATATATCTCGACAAGTCCATTCGGTACACCTTAATCACTTCAAAATAATTATTCCCTGATTGAAAATGACACGTTTAATCACAACAAACACCTTAGGAAAGTTTTCGAGATTCATCTTTTAGGAATTTAAATTACTTAAATAAAAAATAAAATATATATTTATTAATTCTAAATACAAAAATCATGTTTAAAGTAAAATTTTCTAAGTTTTAAAACTTTTTATGAAATTTCGACATACCTACGTGTTTACAAAGTTTTCCAGGTTACAAACTAAATTCTAAACACTTTTCACAATTTGACACTTTTCGACAAAATTCCAAAATCTCAAACTTTAACGTTCACCAAAACGTTTTCCCCAAAATAACGATCAATATCACTTCGTAAATACATTTCGCTTTCAAAAAGTCCATCAAAACTCTCAAAATGACCAAATATCGCTTATTGGGCCTCAAGGCCCAACAAGGGTCCATTAGGACATTTAAAAGTCCTAAATACTATTTAACTCCAAAATCAAGGTCCATTTTCATATATAAATATATATTTATGTAAAAATAATCCGGACCACAATAAGCCCTCCCATTAAAGCCGCGGCTCAAATAGACTTATTGGGCCGTGAGTCCATAAACTCCAAAATACGTATATTGTAACACCCCCATTTTAATCGATATCAGCGGAAGGGTCATTTGGGGTGCTACAGCTTAATACAAACACTCAAGCATAGAAAACGACTCGAAAAGAGACGTTTTTAAATACATTCCAGAACCTACATGATTTTATCTAGGTCTCATAGTTTTAACTTTTTAACCAACTCTGTACGTAAATGTGACATTTTATACCATCTGTACAGCAAGGTCAGAATCTACTAGTTTTAGTATTTTGACCATATCTCACTCAATATTCACTTTCTAGAAATCATCCAATTTGCCACTTGTTCATAAAACAATTATCTACAACCCAGTGTAATTAAATCCATCATCCAACTTACTCAAGATCACAAAACCTACTGTTCATCACAACCTATAAATTTTATGATCATTTCACTTGTTTAGATGACTATTTTAGCTAGTTTTAAATCTAGATTCATACACACAAGTCTCATTTTAATCCTTGATCATCATATATCATGCATGTACATATACACTTGGAAATCAAAAGAAAACATAAGCATAACTCATGATATTTTTACCATAAGGAATGTGTAGAAAATGATCAAATGATCAACAATAAACAACAAGACTTGATGTAGACTTCAAATCCAAGCTTAGTCTTTGCTCCAAAAATATTCATTGCATGTGTGATTTTATTGGATAGATACGTAGGAAATGACGAGAGGATTCGGAAAATATAAGTTGGTCATTGTGTATGTGACGTTTTCCGGCAACACGGCGGTTTCCGGTCACCAGAAAACTTTTTCGGCGGCGAATTCCGGTGTCATGGTGGCCGGCCATAAGAACACACACTTACACCTTTTTGTTTTGTTAGAAATGAAATGAAATGGTAGGAAATATGTTTATATACTTCTCTATTTTGAGCTTTTGGCAAAAATAGTCCTCCCTTCCTTTCTCTTTTATATTTTTGACACGCCGCACTTTTGCTTAAATAAAAACCAACTATCGTGGCTCGGGATTAAACATTCGAGACCATTTTTATTTCCGTCATCTTTTTCTTGGTTTAAAACATTTAATAAAATGTGTACATTTAAAATGCGAGTCCGACTCAAGACAAGGAACATTGACGACGAAGTCCGACAAATATATTTAACAAAAATAATGCATCAACAATGCGCGTCATAATTTATTTATGAAGCTAAAAAAACGTTTAATGGTCGCACGGTCAAACGTTGACTCGCGGATTGAAGAAAATAATATTTATCAATATTTCTCGCAATAATATATAAAAATAATAATTAACGACAAGTAAGAATTTTAAATGTCGACGATAAATCATACAGGAAGGACTTACACTTGACATTTTAGTCAACTTCACATATAAATCCAATTTGACTACCAAAACACATAGATACTCATTTTTTTATTAAAGAAAAATCTCTTAAGTACCACATGCAAGACATTTGCCAAGTGTCTTATGCATGTTTAAGATTCAACACCAAGGGGACACCTAGCTCTTTGGTGTGTCCGCCCCTATGGGTGATAAATAAGTGGGGTGAGTCGTTTAACTTGTCTCATAATTTGTAAATGCGGGTATTATCAAATTCCGATATTTTAAAAGGTACTATTTGTAGTCTTTTTTCGTAAAACGTAAAAATAGTACGAGACACGAAAAATAAAAACGAATGCAACAAAAATATTTCTATGGCATTTTGAAAATATAAACGTCAATGCTTAACGTAGAATTCGCCGGTTCTTTGTAAACGTCACGTGAATTACAAATGTAAGCCCTAATTCTCCCGGTTAGTCGTGAGTTCATATCTCAACATAAAATTGAAAAATATATTTAATACTCGAGAATAAAATAACGACCTGAAATTGACGGATTGTCACAGCATTTCCCCCTAAAAAGGGATCTTCGTCCCTGAAGATCAATTCATCTTGTCGCCCGCTTCTTATTAAAATCAAAGAGATGTGGGTATTTCTTCTACATCTGGTCCACCCGTTCCCAAGTATATTCCGGTCCATGACTCGAGTTCCATCGAACTTTAACTATAGGAATCCGACTTTGCTTAAGTTGTTTCACTTCTCTATCCATGATTTCAATGGGTTCTTCGATGAAATGCAACTTCTCGTCGATCCTTACTTCGTCGAGTGGAATGATAAGTTCTTCATCTGATAAACATTTCTTTAAATTCGACACATGGAATGTATTGTGTATTCCTTGAAGCTCTCGGGGTAATTCCAGTTTATATGCCACCGGACCTACTCTTGATAAAATCTTGAATGGTCCAATATAACGGGGACTTAATTTCCTACGTTTTCCAAATCAAACAACACCTTTCCACGGTGATACTTTCAGCATAACCTTGTCACCCACTTTGAACTCCAAAGGTTTACGTCTCACATCCGCATAACTTTTCTGTCTACTATGAGTAGCCAATAATCGGTTCTTGATTTGCACAATCATTCCCGTCGTTTCACGAATCATTTCCGGTCCCGTGAGTTGGACATCTCCAATCTCACTCCGGCATACAGGCGATCTACATTTTCTTCCGTAAAGAGCTCCGAAAGGTGCGGCTTTAATACTAGTGTGATAACTATTATTGTATGAGAATTTAGCCAAAGGTAAGTGCTTATCCCAGTCACTACAAAAGTCAATCACGCAAGCACGCAACATATCTTCCACTGTCGGTATCGTTCTTTCACTCTGGCCATTAGTTTCAAGATGGTAAGCAGTGCTCATATCTAAATTCGTCCCAATGACTTTTGAAGGGATCTCCAAAAATCCGGATGCAAAACGAGGGTCTAGGTCTGAAATAATCGACACGGGCACTTCGTGCCTACAAACAATCTCCTTTAAATATAATCGAGTAAGCCTCTCCATATTAAACTTCCCATTCATCAGAATAAAGTGAGCAGATTTAGTCAATCGGTCAACAATGACCCAAATTGAGTCATATCCAGATGATGTTCTTTGAAGCTTTGAAATGAAATCCATTGTTATTCTCTCCTACTTCCAAATAGGGATTTCAGGTTGTTGTAGTAATCCTGACGGCTTTTAATGTTCGGCTTTGACTTTAGCACAAGTCAAGTACTTACTGACATAAGTCGCAATGCCAGCCTTCATATTCGGCCATCAGTATAACTTCTTCAAATCATGGTACATTTTGTCTAATCCAGGATGAATGGAATATTTTGATTTATGAGATTCCAACATGATTAGTTCTCTCAATCCTCCAAATAATGGTAACCATATTCGTCCTTTAAGACACTTCGTACCATTGGACCTAACTTTAAATGGCTCTCCTTCGCCAAGAAATCCTTCGGCTCCAATATTCCCCTTCTTGCACGCTTCAACTTGTGCATTTCAAATTTGTTCGGGTAAATTATTATGCACTATCACAACCAAAGCACACACTATCCTTCATGCTCAACGTATCAGTGACAACATTCACCTTTCCTGTGTGATAACGGATAACACAATCGTAATCACTCAGAGGTTTAATCTACCTACGCTGCCTCATGTTTAGCTCTTTCTGATCCAATATATATTGTAGGCTTTTGTGATCGGTGAATACCGTACACTTAGTGTCGTACAAATAATGTCTCTATAGTGGAAGAGCAAAAACCACCGCTACCAATTCCAAGTAATGGGTCGTGTAGTTTTCCTCATTCTTTCTAAGTTGTCTAGAGGCGTACGCAATCACCTTTTCTCGTTGCATCAAAATAGCTCCAAATCCTTTAAGGGATGCATCACAATACACAACAAAGTCTTTGCTTCCTTCGGGTAGTGATAATATTGGCGCACTACACAATTTCAGCTTCAATGTTTGAAATGCCTCCTTTTCGTCGTCGCCCCACACATACGGCTTATTTTTCTGAGTGAGTTTAGTTAATGGTTTGGATGTTAGAGAAACTCCTTAATAAACCTTCGATAATAACCTGCCAAACCCAAAAATTGTCACACTTCCGTTGGTGTAGCCGGTGCAGCCTAATTTTTAATGGCTTCGATCTTCGCAGGATCACATGAACTTCACTACTATCAATCACATAGCCAAGGAATTGCACGGGATCAAGCCAAAAATCATATTTCGAAAACTTAGCGTATAACTTTTTGCTCCTTAGCAAATTTAAGATAGTCTTCAAATGTTCACCATGTTCTTATTTATTTTTGGAATAAATCAGAATGTCATCAATGAATACCATCACGAGCTTATCAAGATACAGCTTACACACGCGATTCATCAAGTCCATGAATACTGCAGGTGCATTAGTCAGTCCAAAAGGCATTACCTGAAACTCATAATGTCCATAACGAGTTCTAAATGCTGTGATTGGAATGTCTTCCTCGCGGATACGAAGTTGATGATAACCAGACCGTAAATCAATCTTCGAATAAACACTAGAACCTTGCAGCTGATCAAATAAGTCATCAATCCTCGGTAATGGATATCGATTCTTGATCGTCAACTTGTTCAGTTCTCAGTAATCAATGCATATTCGGAACGATCCATCCTTCTTCTTCACAAACAATACCGGAGCTCCCCACGGTGACGAGCTCGGTCGAATAAAACCTTTCTCCAACAACTCTTGTAGTTGCTTGGACAACTCCTTCATTTCGGATGGTGCTAAACGATATGGCGCACGTGCCACAGGTGCAGCACCAAGGATAAGATCAATATAGAACTCCACTTGCCTAGGTGGCGGAAGTCTAGGTAATTCTTCGAGAAATACCTCAGGAAAAATCTCGGATAACAGGAACGTCTCCAGTAACTTCTTCTTCAATTCCTTCTGATTTACTTGAGCTAGGAATAACTCTCAACCTTTCTCGAATCAAGGGAATCAAGAGACAGAGTTAGCAATTGAAGAGCGAGGTCAACACGTGATTCACAAGGGCGAATTTCGAGTCAAAAGAGAGACTAATACCATAATGGATATGCATAAACCCCATACTTTCCTAATTCGTTATTCACCTCTGAACGCATCTCGTAATTTACCCACGTTACTCAAAGGAGGATTAGTCGAAAAGAAAGGATAGGAACGTCGAAACTTCAAGTCGGGTATCAATAGTCGATAAATAGATAAGTGTCCAAAGAATTTCATGACGAAAGAAAGGAAATAAGAAGTAGATAACAATTGTCAAGTAAGACCGCATCCACAGATGGGTAATTCGATTGGGAAAAGGATAAGGGTACATATGCAGATGTCCCTACTTGTACCACTTGCAAACCATACAAAATCTTGATTTTTCGGAATTACAGTTAAAAATTGATCTTTATCAAAATCTTACGGTGACTACTATTCAGCCTTGCATGGCCCCTTCTAAATTATACGTAGGTGCACGACTATGTATAATTTAGGAATAGCAATGCAATGCTCAGTTCGTCAAACTAATGTCATCATATTTAAATGTATAATCATGCTTAATTATAAGATAGAAATCAAAAATGATTTTACAGAACCGTTCATAGTATGAAAGTAATTTAATTTACAAGATGTTTAATAAATAATTTTATGGTGATAGCAACTATTTATAATTCTCAATTAAAATAACTCATAAAATGATGACAATTTAAATTTTCTCAGGTGATATTATATTAACTTATTAAACAATAAGTGGTTTGCATGAGCGTAGTAAAGAGTGGTTCACAAAATGAATGGGTGAAATGATTACAATATGATAGGAAATGAGTTTAGCCAAAATCATCATGAGATCCATGATATCGATGGCGATTGAGAATACGAGGAGAAGAAGTTATAGAACACAAATCATATAATTAATGAGTAGTCATTCAATGATTTGCATCAAACAATAGGAACAGTTAAAAGAAACAAGAAAAGAAAGATAACAACGACACACGTAGAATTTAGAAATCAAAAGATAGTCATTTCATTACTCTACAACGTAGTCTAAGTTGTATCGTGACACATTACATGTCACCATCTAATGCTATACAACTCCAAGGACTAGTTCTACTAACTGATATCTCAGTTTAGTTAGTGATTTACAAAAGATACTATAAATGATAAAGTAATCTACTAAGAGTCACTAGGTGGTCCACGTGGCCCCTCGGACTAGGGTCCCTCGGTCCATCAAAGAAGATTTCTTCGATTCTTTCTCGGAACGCTCAGTACTTCATCATCGGATGGTGGATTGAGGAACAGCCCCCAATGCGTACCATCTCCATATAAAAAACCTTTGTTCCACCATAAGATATGCTTGTAAATCCTCTTCTCCACCATCTCATGCTCACCATACAAGCCAACCTCAAACTTATCTCAAGACCTAAACCAACTTCTTCTTCGAAAGTAAGTAGCTTTCTTCCCTGCTCTCTAACACCTTCAACTCTCTAAAACTTCACCCAATAATGCTCAACGTTTCCCAAATCATGATTAGGATTCTCTCTCTTTTTCCCCGATCTTATTCTTTGACTTTAGAAGAGCAATCTCAGTTTGGTTTGTACTCAACTCAGCCTCCGTAAGTCTAGCTCGTGCACGGGACGCCTATAAATCATGTCTCAATGCCCAAGGTGCCAATCCAATGGACATAAAGTAAGTCTAATGAGCAGGAAGATGGCTCTCCTACCTCAAATAAACCCCTCAGAAAGTCGCGAATAGTATAAGGCCTTTAGGTAACAGTCCCAACAGTAGCCTCAGGTGCAACATTGACCTCCTCGTCCTTTGACTCAGAATCAGATGATACGGAATCAGATGACTCCGCATTAGGTGGGTCTGCATTAGGTGGCTTAGAATTGGAAAGACTCATCTCTAGGTGGCGGGGTTTTGTCATCCTCCACCTCATAAGGAAATATCAACTCAGCATCGTCATCGAGCTCAATCTCAACATCTTCGTCTTCAATATCCTCATTATTAACACCTTCATTTACACCATCATTCTCCTCTAACCAACCAATCATAACACCGGGCTGATGTGGGTCAACATGTGGGGCAAATTGATTCACAAGCCCATTATTCGGTTCTGGTTCTTCTTCCGGGTCTTCTTCCGGATCTTCTTCCGGGTTTTCTTCATCATCACCATCATAATCAACTAAATCAACGTCGTCCGGAATGTCAACCATTTCGTTGGGATCATGGACATCCACAACTTGGTTCGGATCGGGAATAACTGGGTTTTCTTCGGGAATAGCTTCGTTCGGTTCGTTAAGAGGGTTAGGGTTCTTCATGACAATCCGCGTCGTATAAATATCTCGTATTAGTATTAAAATAATCACATAATCAACATTTATATTCAAAATAAATGAAAATCTCATATTACAACATATATATATTTTTCCATATATATATCGATAAATAAATCCTTCTCATTCTTGTCCCGTCGGTAATTCGGAGATTTCTATTGCACCGTTATAGTCAAAAGATTTCAAAAATTCTTTCGTTCATTTTTCTTTTTGAAAATCTTTTGTTCTCTATAACTTAAGCTCTTGATACCAATCTGTAACACCCCCATTTTCATATATCTCAGCGGAAGGGTCATTTGGGGTGCTACGTCATAATATAACAACTCAAGCATAGAAAACGACTCGAAAAGAGACGTTTTTAAAATACATTCATTCGAATAAAAGTTTACATCATAGGTCCCAAACTATTCATAATTCATACAACATTTTTGAAATGTATTCTTCGAATGATTTTCTTGAAAAGGGCCTTCAAAATATATGTTTCATTAATATCTCCAAATATCTCCATCACCGAATTACCTTCAAGGACCTGAGATAAAACATGCTAAAAAGTCAACAATAATGTTGAGTGAATCCATAGGGTTTATATATAAAAACCATAAAAATATGTTGGGGTTCCCAACATCAAATCTCCGAACACAAGTATCATTTCGCAATATTCATCATGATATAACGATGTGGATCAGACAACGTTATAGGGGGGATTATTATAAGCCTCATGAATCGAACGTTACCATATCATTATGTTGGGGTTCCCAACAAGGTATGCCCACTATACACCCTCGCTATGAGTGCATATTATTCTCTATTCAACGCATCCGTTGTGTCATATTCAGGACACTTGACGATAGTCAGTCGTCACGGATTGGAGGTGGCAACCTCCAAATAGTACTATTCCATGTATAAGCGTATGCCATTTCTCGGCAATTAACAATTCATGATTTTCACCGGTCTTTTATCTAGCGAGTTAAGCTAACTTATAATAATAATCCAAGCAACTAGCATACAATCTCCCTTGTGTTCTATTTTAAAAACAAGCATGTTATCCCCCTCGCGGGTTTATAAAATAATTCAAGTGTAAAAATGCGAGGCTATGAACTCACTTAGTGATGTCGGATGAGAATATCGATGAATAAAAACTTCGGAAGTAGGCGTGTCAATCAACCAAGACCTATACAAATTGTAACGGGTCTTAGGTTTCTAGTCGATAAAAATCAACAAAAACTCATAAAGTAAATAAGTATATGTATATATGTAGTTTATATGATGATCATGCTCTTGCAACATATTTATTTCACACTTAGAGTTTTCTAGGTTTTTAGCTTGTTTTTATTAGCCATTTTACTAGTATTGTTTAAATTAGCTCAAAAAGCCCAATAGGCCCATTAAGAAAGCCCATTAAGTTATTAAGTTGATATTATCACTCAAAGACCAGGTCCTAGCCCATTAGTTAGGTCCATGTGGATTGGGCCTAAAGCTAAGTCCAATAAGTCTATTTTGTTTCATTGGGCCTAGTGGTCCAATAAGGCCTTATGGCCTATTTAAGCTTGTAAATGACTCTTGTTATAAAATTTCGGGTTCTTGAGGTCGGGATACTTTTATTATCAGTATGTTAGCCTTTTAAAACTCCCAAGAAGTGGGTCCTACCACCTCGGGTTTTAGTTACAAAAATCGCTTTACCTAGTATAGTGTTCGGGTAGTAGTAAATTTTGTATACTTTTATGTTTACGTAAATAGTCATAATTTATAATCCATAAATGATATGATTGATATATTTATATCTTTAGTTTCATATTTAAGTGTACTTTACAGATCCAAAACCATTTTTGTACTTATTTTAAGTATACTTATACATATGAACAATTTACTACATAAAGGTCAAGTTACAAATTCGGACTGAAATCTCACTTTTACCATTTTTGATGCCATTTACAAACCATAAAGAGTTGGTTGACTATCCAATTGATTCAGAATCTACATGATTTTATCTAGGTCTTATAGTCTTAACTTTTTAACCAACTATGTCCGTAAATGTGACTTTTTATACCATATGTACAGCAAGGTCAGAATCCACTAGTTTTGGTGTTTTGATCATATCTCACTCAATATTCACTTTCTAGAAATCATCCAATTTGCCAAGTGTCCACAAAAGGATTATCTACAACCTAATGTACTCAAATCCAACCTCAAACCTATAGAAAATTATAAAACCTACTGTTCATTACAACCCATAAATTTTATGATCATTTCACTTGTTTTAGATGACTATTTTAGCTATAATTAACCTAGATCTACACATGCATGGCCATTTTTATTACTTGATCATCATATATCATGCATGTACATATACATTTGAAAATTAAAAGAAAACATAAACAAAACTCATGAGATTTATACCATAATAGAAATGAAGATGATGATCTAATGATCAAAAATATACAAGACTTCAATCTTCAAACTTGATCTTCACCCAAAACAATTTTTGACCATCATTTTCTTTACCCAATAGACTTTATAATAACCCTTATAATCTCAGCCCCAACTTGTATATAACCCTTCTTGAAAACCCTTTTAATCACCTCCAAAATACAATAACCATACTAGGAAATCATCTTAACTTGAGTGCTTAATATTTGATCTTCAAAATTTTATGGATTTGGTGATTTTGTTGGTGTTGTGTGGCGTCAAAAGGAAAGGATGGAGAGAGTAAAATCAGATATTGAGTTTGAAAATATGAGTTGTGTGTTATTTTGGTCAAAAATAGGTTTTATATATGTGAGAGTGATATTTGGACAAATGTTAAGCATGCATGAGTAATAATGATCACCAAGAGGACACTTGTCCTTTTGGTCTTGCCGCCCCTATGGGTGTGATATTAGTGGGATAAGTTTAAAAACTTGTCTCACATTTTGTAAATGCGGATATTTTCAAAGTCTGATATTTAAAAAGGTACGATTGTAGTCGTTTTTCGTAAAAAGTAAAAATAGTACGAGACACGAAAACTAAAAACGAATGTAATAAAAATATTTCTATGACATTTTGGAGATATAAACGTCGATGTTTAACGTATGATTCGCCGGTTCTTTATAAACGTTACTTAAACTACAAGTGTAAGCCCTAATTTCTTCCCAGTTAGTCATGAGTTCATATCTCAACATAAAAATGAAAATTATAATTAATACTGGAGAATAAAATAACGACCTGAAATTGACGGATTGTCACAGTAACTTACTCATAGAAAGCTGAAGTAGAATAGATTTGTGCAAAATCGACACCAAGTGCAACTTCTCCAGATGATGAAGAAACTTCTAACATCCATGTTGCTGGATTTTAGTTGTCTTTTATCTTTGGTACCCTAGAAATTCTCCATTTCAAAGATATTTTATTTTAATGCAAGATAATATGTTAGTTAACTTTATAAACAACCAGCATTATAAGATCTTTCAAACGCAGTTTCACAATTGTTCTTAACAACTTGTTTGCAATTAGAAAATGTTATTATTCAAATCATCGGGTTTTCTTAATTAGCCGTTCCATAGAAAAATAAAGCGGCCTTATGTCCAAACAGACCCTTAAATAAATTATGTCTAAACAACCCCTTTTGGTCCAAACAGCTCCTGATATACGCTCTGTCCAAACAGCCCCTAAAATATTCAAACCTTGCCCGTACTCCCATTCTGCATAAAGTGTATCGTAAGCAAGTTTTGTTGCAACTATAAATAAAAGCGATATTGACAAATGTGTAATGCATAACCTGTTCTTTAAAATGCTTGAACGCCAACTTGCGCAGCTATATGCCTCATTATAAGGATCTGTAACAATAAAAATCATATCGATTCAGCATAAAGTTTCCTAAATCAATGATCTTCATAATCCAATAAGTTGAGTTATGAGCAAGATTGACAATTATTCTATATCGCTGAAAATATGCCAACTGTTTCTTCTTTGATGCATATTGTTTCTTATTAACAATCTGGTTTTAGGTTTTTAGTTACACAAAAACAATATGTGAAATATGCCCCAGACCGACCAAGATGAGAACAACCAAAAAACAGAAAAGGTTGCGTTCAAAATAGTTCGTGTGCACTATAGTTCACTTTTGGGAAACTTTCAGTAGATTTAGGCCAGGACCGAAGGATGCAATATATAATATGTGAATGTATGTTTTAAAATTCAATATGGCATGTAACATGTTGCACTAATTTAAAATTACTTGCAAAGCTTAAATATCAAAACTGATTACAAAACTTAAATAAAAGTACGTGTTAGTATGATACAAATTTAACTAACGATTAATCATTTTTTTGAACAACAGAGTTTAATTTGTATGATTTCTTTGACAGAATCAAAATTCATTAAAGTGTACCGAGATCTTGGGATGCTAGCCCATTTATCAATGAAGTTCATTACATTTGAGTTTTTGGTTATTGGACTTCACATATTTTCTTTATGGAGATGCATTGAAGCATAGATAGCTTGTTAAAAAGGGATTTTGGAGATAATGACCTCAAATAGAATGTAGCTTGTTTCCTACTGATATTCGGTTGTAAAATCTTTTACCTTATCGCCAAATTTGGCTGCATCAAAAATAACCTGATTCATGAATTATCAAACAAAAATAAGTAAATGTGTGTGGTAGGATATGAAGTATGAATCAAATTCAATGAATAATTACTCACGGTCTCATTGCCCATATATATTGCTATATGCAGGTGAAAGGTAAAACTTAGTTCATAGACAAATCAAGCTTTGGAGATGACAATTTTAACTCATTAGAAGCAGAATGAGTATTGATGGTAAATGCAGTCATATGCTTAGAGACGGTCACTATATCTAAGTTAGATAAACAAAAAAATTGTTAGATGATAACAGACATCAGCAATGAGCTAACCCATAGATGTATAAAACCTAGCTTCTAGATCAAAGAAAAACTAATTAAGCATTGACATTACCTGATGATAATTTGGGTGCAAGCTTATGGTTGTGACTCGTATTGGATATAGCTAGCTTGCCATTAACATCGACAGCAGAACCGTAAACCGTACAAAATAATTCGAATCCAATTGCAATAGCCTTGATAAAAGATTAATTACAAAACAATCTAAAGTGACATGTTTACCTAAAGATTGGAAGTGACATTGCTGATATGTGTTATCATCTGACAATCTTTTTGTTCTTCTAATTTGGATATAGTGACCATCTCTAAGCATACGACTGCATTCACCATCAATACTCATTCTGCTTCTAATGAGCTAACCAATAGATGTATAAAACCTAGCTTCTAGATCAAAGAAAAACTAATTAAGAAAAACTAATATAGCGAGCTTTCCATTAACATCGACAGCAGAACTGTAAACCGTACAAAATAATTCAAATCTAATTGCAATAGCCTTGATAAAAGATTAATTACAAAACAATCCAAAGTGACAGTTTACCTAAAGCTTGGAAGTGACATCTTAATGTTTGGGCTCAACGACATCCACTTCAATGGATTCGTCTTCAAAACTGTACGTTACATATTCATATTTACTCGTACAAAAAGAGCAAAAAACTTCTACTTCATAGTAAAAACAACGAATTTCATTCCATTTTCACTTTAACAAAGATACTGCTAATATTTCAATATTAGATGACCTGCATTATAACTTTTAAGTTTATAATCATATATAGGACTTGGTTAGTGTTTGAGGATTGTACCTAAAGACATTTTGAATGTATCTCCCTTAAGTGTAATTTCATCCATGAAATTATTAATTTAAGAAGTTATCAATCTACATACCAGGAGAAGTGAGTCTGATATCATAGAGATTAGTTGCCACATGACCCTCGATTTCAGCTACTTGAATATCGATGTCATTTCTCTATGGTCACTTTGATACAGATTTACACTTTGCATAAGAAAAACAACACTGTCAAACAAACTATCATGATGTTTACAATATGGAATTATACAAAAAGGTTTTGTATTTATATTTCACCGAATATAATTTAAGGATTTGATAGTTCACCTTTGTAAATCTTCCAACTTTGGAAGCCCAAATTCCTGACAGAAGATAATATAAAATAAGGTTGGAATTTTAAACACCATATATAGTCCCAAAGAACAATACTCTAAGAAAATCGCTATTTTCTTTAAATTTTAATCATGGTTTTAGTACCTTTCTTCCATGCCTACACGCCTCATCAATGTTGACATAAACTCGTGTTTGCCAATCTTCAAGTAAACACATTACTAACAATTAGAATAACACTAAAACATTATAGATTTATAGCTCAAATATCTCTAAGCTTCTAATAATAAACAAGTATTTTCACTCCCAACTGGCAAGAAGTACATACATGATTAAAAGTAATAAAACTCATAAGTGCATGAACCTTGTGATTAGTAAATCTATCAGTATACGACGATTAAGTATAAGCATAGACCAAAAAACTTACGCATGAGACGTAGGCAGATGCTAGACAATCCATGCAATCACCACAAGCTAAATAAAACACAGTCAATTAAATATAAGTATTTCTTTTAATCTTTACTTAAATCAACGTCTACTTGTGATTAAACAATGCAATCATAGGTACCCTTTTTTATGGATATCATCTAAATTTATCTCTCTCAAAAAAGATAATTATTTGGTAATTCTTTTTTGGGTTAATGGCATGTAATAGCAACGTACTTTCCCATTTGTGCCATTATCAGATATGAACCTAAAAAGTATCACAATACCCATCCAACTTTATATGTTTTGTGTCGACATCAGCAACTTGACCTTTTTTACTTACAAAATTCACGTCATGTGACACATGTACATGTCATGTCCCTTTTTTGTACCGTTACGTTCCATGTCAGTCCCTAATACACACCGTTAGGTTGTATGTATTAGTGTTAGGGTTATATGTGTTTCAATTGGGGAAGAAGACTTAAAAGGTGTGTATTAGGGGCTGACGTGGAACCTAACGGTACAAAAAAAGGGACATGACATGTACATGTGTCACATGACGTGAATTTTATAAGTAAAATGGGTCAAGTTGCTGATATCAACACAAAACATATAAAGTTGAATGGGTATTGTGAAACTTTTTTGGGTTCATATCTGATAATAGCACAAATAGGAAAGTACGTTGTTATTACATGCCATTAACCCTTCTTTTTTCCATGAACAAAAATATACTAAGTTGTCTAAAACATATATTAGGAATTGATATATACCAAATATTAGTTAAAGCAATTTTTAGGATTAATATCTTATGAGAAAAATATACTACCGAATTTCAAAAAGTAGATTACAGCTAATTTTTTTCCGCATGGCCTTATATATGTTAATTTGAAAGATATAATTCAAAAAAACATGTTAGTCTAGTGGTTAGGTGGTTTGTTAATATCACAAAAGGATCATGTTCAAATCTTGTAAATGGTAAAAAATTTAAAATACCAAAATTTATTATCAAAAAAAAATTGTAATTATGACATGGCATGTGTGATGACAATGCATTATGACATGGCGGTGTCATTCCTCTTCTTATATATAATAAAATAAAATAAAAAATAGTAATGACATGGCATCCATGATGACATGGCGTTATGATGTGGCATAAAATGGTCAAATGCCTCCTGTTATATATATATTATATATATATATATATTATATATATATATATATATATATATATATGAATATAATATATATATAGTTATATATATATAATACAGACGCATCCGTTCCTATGTATACTGCTATATATATATATAGTCTAAAAATTAAAATATAATATAAATACTATATATATAGATAATATAAAAAAAAAAATAAAATATAATATACTATATATTATAGTGATAGTCGCTACTTACTTTCGAGAAGAGTTTTTAATTTATAAGCATTTGACGCTATATGATAAAACATTTCTGTTGCATGATGAGCATAATTTCGTGTATGTTTAAACTATATATATGACATTACTAATATAAGTATTTTCTTTTCTTGTAGTATCATGGACGCGCCCTTGTCGCCGGATCATTGTTTGACTCTCGCTATGCTTGAGGCCCCCGTGCTAGACCTAGCTGAGAGCACCTGACAACCTAATTGGATGGATAGAGTTGGATGTACCACTAGAGAGTGATAGATAACCCGATGGTAGACCCGGGTTTGACGAGGAGGAGATGATGGCGAAGGGAATGATGATGTTTTGAGGATGAGAGTGACGAGTGGCTGTGTAAAGATATCATTTCATCACCAAACCTAAAAAATAAGGAAAAAAAGATTTTCAGATGAGAAAGCAACTAGAGAAGACAAAAAGAGAAAAATGGTTCTAAGTACAATTGAAAGAAAAATAAAAATCAACACCCTCTCCACACATGGAGAGGGCTTTATCTAGTTAAAAGAGATAAAAACCTTCTGGGTTATGGCTTGACTTTGGGCTGGACCTATTACCAATGGACTTAAGCCCGACACCAAGGCCCAATTAGCTTAGATAAATTCCCATAAACTAAGTTTTTCTTATACAAGGCTCAGGAATATTTAATGGCCATCACTTTAATAAAAACACGGCTAACAATCCCCCCCCCCCCTAAGGGGTGGTCATTCAATTGTGGATCCTTCTTGTAACGTCTTGAGTCTTGGAGCTTGTAATCTTGGGTAATCTTTTGACGTTCCAATTTTGCACGCTTGGTACTGATCTTGAATCGTAACTTGATATTCTTTGACAAAATACTGATAAATCGTGGTCTTTGGCCTTGATTTGTCTTGGACTACTAAGAATCATTGAATCTTATCCTTAATCTTTTATGCGCCTTGCGATCCTTGGTGTCTCCACCCACATGCTCAAGGTCTGAAAGCTTCGCTAAAATCTCCCTCAACATTTCCTTAACATGATTACTTTGTACCCACATCATGGTAAGGAGTAGTTACTTGATCTACTTTAAATATATCTTTGTTATGTCCCGCAAATCTTGTCAAAATGTTCTTTTGAGAGGAAGTGCTTGTACATCAGAGATTGAGGAAGACTTTTGATAGTTTTTAGGCTCTCATCATGTATATATCATTAATCGATTGGAGCATGAGTCTGAATCTTGACTCTCTGGAAGGATTTTGTAACGCCATCACTTATACCTAAAATTAATTTAGCGATAAAGAAAACAGGTATAAACGAATATGGCTTTGTCATTCGTCTTAAGTTCGGTTACATTAACCTCCGGTTCCATGAGGACCATTTTACAGTATAAATACTGTACCTGTGATCAGGTAGGTTCAATTTAGAAGAACCTCCTTGACAAAGGTTTCCAGCTAAAAGTATTAGATCTCTAACTTGCGATTGCAGTAGATCTCACCATACTTGCTTGTTCATCAAATACCAGTAACTCTCAAAGCAGACAGCACGGAAGAGTGAAATCAATAGATTTACTATCTTTTCTGATTGATTCCGTCAATCATATACTGGAGCCAAAACATATCCAGTTGACACAAGCTTAATACATTTAGAAATCTCGCAAGTCACCTATCCGTAAGCTGTTTGATGTTGGACTCTGGAAGATTATCATCATCACTGTGAATACTAAAGAGTATCACTCTGAATGTTCTGGCAATTACCATGAGGATAATGCGTAGGACTTCTTTGATACCAAATGTTGTATAATGATGTACGATATTTTATATATTGGAATTTGTGTCCTAGTGAGTTTTTTGATGATCTCTTACTCTAACTCTATAAGTGCACATTGGTTATTTGGTAATCGGAGGCTGGAGCGAACTCGCCACCTTTCACTATCAACGCTCTCGAATAGAGAAAACTACCATAAACGTGTTGATCTTCGTGAGAAAAGAAACAAAATCTTTATTAGAGATATTCTGAGTGGCTAAAGAGGGTATGTGCATTGCATCACTGGGTCCATGATGTCAGTCTTCAATATCATAATCATCCTTTTTTTTTTTATTGTGGTTGGATTGATTTTTTTTATACCAGATAATTATATAATTGCCCCTTTCTATCTGCCTAGCGTTTTTATGAGGGCTTCTCTTTCTGTTCCCGTTATCCTTACAATTTCTTTTTCATTCTTGCAACCCTTCATGGCTTATCTGAGACTTCACGACTAGTACCAAATTGTTGGGTTTGTTCCAGCACTAGCTCCATCTCAGTCGGACATTATTCCCTTATTCTCAGCAATTAAATCCTTTTTTCAATACAATACCTAGTGACCTTCTACTCTATCTAATAGAGTGTTCCCTGGGTAGATCCCTCCGGTTCTGGCTGGAACATGGAAACGAAAATCCCACCCTTATCCCTTAATAACTCCTTGAGATACAACAGTTGGTCGTCTTTGGGGTATTACATGAATAATCCATAAAACCACTTTGATAAAAAATCCAATCAACTGTCTGAGAAATCCATTGAGACACATTGAGGATTCCAAAGGTTACCAAAAAGCTACCCCTACACATATGCACCATATTAATGAAAGAGTTTTGCACATGCCGAGGTTTGGGGAACCGCACTATAGATTGAAGAATCGAATATGTTATTAATCCGTATTGAACACATTTTAATCAATAATCTCCCCCTCAAAAATTGCATATTGTTTACAATAGTTTGACAATTAGTGAATTAAAAACAAGTTAATGTCCAGGCAATTCACATGGAGTCTAACAAAGTCCCTCAGGGAGAACAAAGTGCATGCAGAATGAATCATATTATTTAGAACACCCCCTCAATTATCGAATAGTTAAAACTTGTAGTGGGCAAGTTTGGTAAAGCACACATTTTGAAAGACTTTGCATATTCTTTTGAAAATATCTGGAAAATGTGCTCAAACAGGAAAATATGTTGAATATAACTTACTTTACATCATTTCCGTTAGGTACTTTCTATTGAGCATTCAAAACTTTGAATGTTTATATGACTTTGCTCAAGACCGAGAAGATACGAACTTCCCGTTGTTTAGGATAAATAATGTATAAATGACATTAATCCCTTCTTTGGAGACCGATGCCTAAGCTGACATTTACTTAGAATCGTAAGAGAAAAAGTGAAAGGACAGGTTTGTAAGCATTTAAAAACGCTCCGCTTCGAACAACACTTTATTATCACCCGTGATAATAAATAATCAACATTATCTAGGTGCGCAAAGTGTTATCGATTGTATCGAAAGGGAAAAAAAAAAAGCCATGTCGGCGAAAATTATTTTTGTATTTTTTGAATTTTTTTGGATTTTTAGTATTTTGCTTTTAGTAGTTTTATATTTTTTGTAAATTTCCTTTTCAAAATATTTATAAATCAAAATAAAAAAAAGATCGAAGAAATATTTACAAGATTGAAGTTTCCATCAGCAGTGATAGTGTTGCTATAGTGGAAGTTGATGAACGTTGAATCTTGTTGTTGTTGACGTGTATTTATCGGATGCAATCACAGTAGTAACAGCAGAAGACTTTGAAACAACTTGATTTCATCATTTGAACTAATTCGTCTACGAACAAATGACCGAATAGACTTTCAACACAATCATTGCACGTTACGACTATCATATCTACTAACGTCATATCTACTAAAGTGAAAACAAGAAGATTTCTCTTCTTTTTAAGGTAAAGCGCACTGAAGCGTACACTCTCCTTTTATCTGAAGCTCGGGTTATGCACTGAAGTGTACATAAGCCATTGACTTGAGCTAACAAACTTTGAATGTTTGGATACTAACTCAAGACCGAAAAGATTTCTCTTTTCATTGTTAAGGATAAACGCACTAACACGTACATTTTCCTTTTATTTGAAGATCGGGTTGCAATCTGACATTTGATTACAAGCCATTGGAGAAGGCTCATCAACTGTCGCATTTATTGTCTCTATGATTTTCTTTGTCCTTTGGTTTATACTCAGAAAGCAATGGAATTAGCAAAGTATCAAGCTAATTTTAACAACCTGTCATAGAGAAAGTTGAACTTGGAAACCTTTTGTTGATAGGTTCCTGAGGGTTAGAAGTGCAAGCATTATCACCTTTAGATCAGTCAGGTTGACACTCAGATTCCTGGTTGCAATTATCTTTCCTTTAAGGTCAAACATTCTTCCAGTTGGTGACCACCTAAGGCAAGATCTAGGTGTACTAGGCTTAGGTGAAGCAAGTCTTTCTTTGGACCCTACCTTTTTAGGTTTCCAAACTCTTGGCTTATGTTTCTTTTGATTTGCACTTTTTGAAACATTAGCACTTTGGTTTTTCTTTCTAGATTTCATGCCATTCACATACTGAAGCACACAATCATCATGATTAGCGGTAATTAGACATTGCTTACATGTAGCACAAATAACCTCAGATTTTTCATTTCGAATTGTAAGCTTAATGTTATTACATTCAGATGACGTATGGTCCGGATAGTTAAAAGACTGTAAACTCCTATGGTTTTCTTCTATTTTCTCTAACTTATTCGAGAGGCAACTACTCTTAGACTTAAAAGGGACCTTATCACTCTTAGGATTGTTCCTAGGCTGTGGTCTTCTGGTCCTAGTAGTGCTTTTAACGTCTTTAGGAGAGAAACCATTTGTTTTGGAATTTACATCGTTCTTAGTGATGACATGAGGTTGTGAAACAGTGATCGGTTTTGTCTTAACACTTGCTTTTACATGTTTGTTAGGCACAAAGTTGTCTACCCTAGGAGGTTTAAAAGGATTAATCCTAAAGATTCCTGGAGCAATCACTCTTTCATTGTTCACAACAGTTGATTCTCGAGAGGAAGGTGCCGAGTTTGAAGTGACTGGTTTTGACAAAGCATTCGACTTACCAACCTTGGGAATAATCATAGATTTAGGGAAAGGAGTTACTGAATACAGTTTTGGTTTAGAAGAAGAATGTGGTTTTCCCAAGATTGATTGCATTGAAAACTAAGTATTCATACTCGTACCTTTGTTGGAGTCCTTTTGTTCAGAAACCTTATCAAATAACTGAGCTTTCAACTTAGCATTTTCATAAATCGTGTCATGTAGTTTATCTTGCAAAGAGTTGATTATCGCTTTGGTTTGAGCCCGTGTCACTTTTATAGAGTCAAACAGGTTCTTGTATGTGGTCTTAAGATGATCATTTTCTTTAGCATAATTCAAAACCTGAAACTCTAATTCCACGTTCTCATTCTCAAGTTTCTGATACAAAGGATCAAGGGTATTTGATGCACATGGAGTATCCTTACTTTTACCCTTTTGATCTCCCAACTGAGCTTGTAATCGTTCGATCTTTTGTTGCATGTCATTATAAGCTTTATCGTACGAAATTTTGTAGATTATCTTTTAAAGTGCAGTTGGTATTTACTCTCTCAATCTCTTCATAAGCACCTGCATCAGCCATGAAATCAAATTCCTCTTAAGTGAGTTGGATCCCTACTTCTTCCTTTTGAGCAAGCTGCATCTGTTTTTAAAGATAAGCAGCATACAATTTCCTTGGCTTTACTGTGCAGTTGTTGGCATAATGATCCATTCCCTGACAGTTGTAACACCTTATCTGATTTCCATTAATCCCATTACCATTACCCTTAGCCCGTGCTGCTACAACATTTCCATTCCCATTCTGATTTTCAATCCCTAAAATAACACTAAGTCCATTTTGATTCCTAACATTCTGAGTACCCTGATTCTGAACTACATTTTGCCAAACCAAAAGTCCTACATTCTGCACTGCATTCTGACTAAACTGGTTCCCAACATTATCATCAACCATTAGCATATGTTTGTCTTGATCTATATTCATACCCGAGTGTGCAATCTGACTGTAGCAAGGGTTTGATGAACTTCTTTGGTTGTTGTTTGTTAGAGTGGTGTTGTTTAGCTTAAATGCCTTAGACATGAGTTCAAGTGCCATGTCTAATGCAGTTGTGGGATCTGAGATATCTTCGGGATTTTACATTGGTTGTTGCATGTAGTTTGTGTTGAATGAGGGTTGTGGGACAAAGTTGTTGTTTAGTTGTGGATGTTGTAGGTGTGTAATGAGTGATGAGTGATCTAGGTGAAACGGTGTCTGAGTGTTTGCCATTAATACCAAAGGATCATGTGTGTTTGCAAATCGTTGTGCTCTAATAGCATTGATGTCTTGTTGAGTCGACATTGCAAAAGTGATGTGAAATGATATACAAGGATCTTTAGTGGGTAAAGTGATTGTTGATGTGGATTAAAACCAATTGACGTTCACGGGATTTTACAAATCTATGACTTAAACCGTAAAAGGAATCAACTTTTACGGGATTTTACTAAATCAAGAAAAAACCGTGAAACAATGATTAATTATGGTTAAAATTTAAGAATTTGAGCTTTTGTTGGCGAAAATGAGCTTAAAAGTGATGAACGGTGCATAAAGGTTGAAGTGAAAATGAGTATTGGTTAATTAAAACTCAGATAAGGACAAACGATGCAATTGAAATTCACTTTGGAGAGCTAACGGTTGAATTATAACAATTAAGGACTAACGGTGTAAAGTTAATTCAACAAAGAGGGTTTAATAATCAACTAAGGACAAAATTTGAATTTTACCAAAAGTTCAGGGGCTGCATGTGTCAACTTGGGATTTTAGTTATAAATAAAAAATTACACACGTTTCCCTCCTTTTTCTATTATTATCTTCGTTTGAATTCAAATAAATGAAACGATTTATATTTTATCTCGCGGAGTCGTACGGTTATCGTCCGTGAAAAACAAATACACCACATTGATCGAAAAAGGATCACGATCACAATGGTATAGGTTAGAAGTCTCATAGTTAAACGACACTCGAAACCAAAAAACCCGAAATTTACTTTAACGTGTATGAGTAGTTCGGTTAACAATAGATTTTGAGTAGTTTGGTTCCTACTTGTTCGGTTCCTACAAGATTGATAGTTGTTCGGTTCCTACTTGTTTGGTTCACACTAGACGTGAGTTGTTCGGTTCTTGCTTGTTCGGTTCCTACAAGATTGATAGTTGTTTGGTTCCTACTTGTTCGGTTCCTACAAGATTGATAGTTGTTTGGTTCCTACTTGTTCGGTTCCTCCAAGATAATAAGTTGTTCGGTTGCTCTTGTTGTGAGTTGTTCGGTTCGAACTATCTTTTCTTTTGTCTTCAACCGAAACAACAAAAATCGTCCTTGCGTCTTCTTCTTTTGACCGTGTACAACCAAAGAAAATAAGCTAAAATAAGCTTTTTCCACCACAAAGAGTAAGTCGTTACAAGATTTTTGGATCAAAAATTGTCCTTTCTTAAAGCCTAACTCAACAAAGAACGAGAAAAGAGAAAAAAAAGAATCCAAACTGAAACAACACAAATATTTGATAACCAAAAACCAACAAGACGTGTGCTAATACAAAAAAAACACGTTGAGAGAAAAAAAACACTTTTCTTAACAAACATTTGAAGAGAAGTTGAAAAAAAAAACTAACATATGAAGACGAAAAAAATAAGTGATGAAACATTTTTAACTGAAACAGAGCCAAAAGAAATATAAGCCCAAGTGATATCTAGGTATATATAAGCCTAAATGATAGACAAAATTTGTTAACTTAAACAGATTGAAACATTTGATAATTTAAAAAGGTATTACGAGTCAAAAAAACAAAATAATCTAGAAATAAATGCGCTTATAGATAAGCCGGAAATAAGCTAGAAGATAAACCACAACAAAACACTAAACCTAACATTGGCTCTTGATACCACATGTTAGAGATATCATTTCATCGCCAAATACAAAAATAAGAAAAAAAAGATTTTAGAGAGAGAAAGAACTAGAGAGAGAGAGACAAAAAGAGAAAAATGGTTACTAGCACATTGAAAGAAAAATGAGAAACAACACCTTCTCCACACTTGGAGAGGGCTTTATATAGTTACAAGAGATAAAACCCTTCTTGGGTTGTTGGGCTTGACTTTGGGCCAGGCCTATTACCAATGGACTTAAGCCCGACACCTAGGCCCAATTAGCTTAGATAAATTCCCGTAAACTAAGTTTTTCTTATACAAGGCTCAAGAATATTTAATGACCATCACTTTAATACGGCTAACAGGCTGATGGCCCCAGTGACGCCCTCGAGGGCTACTGTGACTGTTTCGAGCACCTACGAGGTTGGAGGTCCATCTACGGCTACGCCCGTGGGACACCCTCTTGCTATCATGGCACATGGAGTCGCTACGCAACCTTTGGTGATTGATGACTTGTGTATCCAGATGGGTAACCTAGAGTATAGACATTGAGTGTTGACGAGGAAGATGGAGGCGGTGAGTGATGCTGAGGTGGCTGACAATATTGCTATTGGGGAGATCCACCCTAGAGTGGCTACTGTAGAGGGGCATGTGTAAGGGATGGCATCACAGACGGTACAAGTGGTGAGCAAGCTGGAGGAGATGGAGACTAGAGTTCAGCAGGTAGAGAGTATAGTGGACATTCATCTGGGTGGTCAGACGGCAGTGTCGAGAGAGGATGTGATCGTTTGGTTGAGGCAATAGGTGCAGACCTTGCAGACAACAATGCATGAAGCCGAGTTGCAGAACCAGCAGTTACAGACTAGAGTGGCTGAGATGGAGAGTGGCGAGGGTACCTTGATATCGTACATGCTGTGGATGGAGGAGCGCCTTACTGTTTTGGAGAAGAGACTTCCGAGACCGCCTCTGGGGTCCCAGTAGTCATTTCCTTTCCTTTCTTACCTTGCCGGTCTAGGATCTTTTGTATAGTTACATTAAACTGCTAGTGCCAGTTAGTGACCTTGTGATGTCGGGTGTATTTTTTTCCCCTTTGTAAACATCGCAGTCCTATTCGGATTTATGTAGATTCTTGTGTTAGAAACTTAGAAAGCCAATGTTGTATCTTTCGGGGATTATGTGTGTGGTATTGGGATGTTTATGTTTTATCCCCAGTATGGATGTTAATATAATCGTTACCTTGTCTTGAAATCTTCGTTGTGCATGTATTGTCCTTGTAGTAAGGCCTGGTTGTCATTGTTACCTTAAAACCCTTATCTTATTTCGGTCTAACTCGATTTTTTTAGAAATATAGCGATTTCCGTCAACAACCTTTTTCTCGAATACCTTCTTCGATTTTTCTTATCCTTATTTGGTACTCCTGTTACTTGCTGTGATCTGTAGCTCTGAACCATCTTAATGACATTTTATAGACCGATAAAAAAATCGTAAATTTAACCAAAAATTGCATTTTTACAAACAATAATAATTATGATTTTCGGATGGTAGGTAGACAATTCTTTTCCACTATGTCGCTTGATTTCCTTTTCTCCTACATAGTTAAATTTTCATAGATAGTGTGTGACAATAAGTTTTGACGAGGACGGATATGTTGTCGTTTGGTCCTCAATTAGGCATAGCCTGATCACCTATGCATATTTCAGGAAGAACCACGTTATGTCGGAACTCGTCACCCCTAAAATCTTTAAAATAGAATTTACATTCAAGCAAGACTTACCAAAATAAAATGCTTATACCTTAACTGTGGATCACCCTGCAAGAAACCCTTTTCGATTCGAATGCTTGAGAGAGGGCTCATACTGGTCATCGCAAATTAAACTCTTACCTTTCCTTTCCTTTTGTTGTCCTTGAAACCTTTCCCCTGTTGTTTTCAATCGATGATGTCACTCTGACCGAATCATGTGAAGAGAGTGTAAATCATAGAATTTAGGTCACTTAAAAGATAGATCGTTTGCCCGTGTAGGTAGATTTGGCAAAGTCGGTTTTGGAGATGGTTTGGTAACGGGATACCAAGAAACCTGATACCAACACTAAGAAAGGACTTTTTTTAAGGTCAGAAGGTTGCAAAAGTAGATGAAGGTGGAGCTTGGCTAGCTCCATGTGGAATGGAGAAGACTTCTCCTACATCAAATGTGTGTATTGCTTTTGTTGTATCAACCGATGGCCGTGAAGAAGACTTCTTTCCCCGAAATAGAAAGTACATGGAAAGTAGTGGTAATGTCATGAGATGTATGTATCTTAATCGTCAAGGATCGGTATAGAACACTAAGCGACCCCTGACTTAAAGTTAGGTGTAGTGGTTCCTACTCCTTGAACGTAAGGACTTAAATTGCGTGGAGAAGAGCGAAAGATTGAACCTCTAGTAAATTTCAATGGTGACATCCGTCACCGTCATAGAGGAACAATTGAAGTAGCCAACGCCTTGAGTTGAAAAAATGAAAGTTGGAGCTTGGAGGTATCGATTGAGGAGAAATACGTAGTTGTTAAGACTTAATTAGTCGATTAATCCAAAATCTAATATGATGTGTTAAGATTGAACCGATTATGTTAGTTGTGGAATGAAAAAGCCAAAATCGTGATCTTCGTCAATATGAGTAACAAATCCATGAGACTCGATTTGTTTTTTGATCTTTTAGTTTACTTACATAATCATCACTCAAGTCTAAATATACGATTCACTCGGGGTCTAATAAGATGTATCAAGACTTTAAAAAGCTTTACTGATGGCCAAACATAAAGGCTGAGATCGCCGCCCATGTTAACAAGTGCTTGACATGTGCCAAGATAAAGACAGAACACCATAAACCGTCTGGTTTACTCCATCAACATGAAATCCCTGAGTGGAAGTGGGAGAAGATAACCATGGATTTTATTATGGGACTCCCAAGAACCCCGAGTGGTTACGACTCGATCTGGGTCATCGTTGATCGGTTGACTAAGTCTGCACACTTCCTGCCGATGAAGAAGACTAATAGTATGGAAAAGCTTACTCAGTTGTGTTTGAAGGAGATCATTTGTAGACATGGGGTGCTTGTGTCGATTATATCAGATAGAAATAGCCGCTTTGCATTCGGGTTTTGGAGGTCGCTCGAAAAGGCTTTGGGTACCGATATACATATGAGCACTGCTTACCACCCACGGACGGATGGTCAGAGTGAGAGGACGATTCGGACCTTGGAAGACATGTTGTGAGCATGCGTGATTGATTTTGGTAGTAGTTGGGATCGACACTTACCTTGGGTCAAATTCTCCTACAATAATAGTTACTATGCAAGCATCAAGGCGGCATCATTCGAGGCGCTTTATGGGCAGAAGTGTAGATCACCTATTTGCTAGAGTGAGGTTGGAGATAGCCAACTCACTGGCCCGAAAATGATCAGGGAGACAACAGAGAAAATTGTTCAGATCAAGAATCGCTTGTTAGCCACTCGAAGTCGTCAAAAGAGTTATGCGGATGTCATACGCAAACTGTTATAATTTGATGTGGGTGACATGGTCATGTTAAAGGTATCACCCTGAAAAGGCATAATACGTTTTAAGAAATGTGGGAAGCTAAGTCCACGGTATGTAACACCTCCAAAATCACAACGCAGCAGAATACCACTTGAGGTGCTACTTCATAGCATAAAGTACAAGTTACAGAAAACGACTCTAAGTGAGACGTTTTGAAAAGTTAACTATTTGATAAATTTTATAAAATATTAAGTTACAATAGGTCCCATTTAAATGCAATAGAAAATATTTTTTAAAAACGTTTGTCGAATAATACTCAAATAATAAAGCCTTCAAAAATATATATATCCGCGCGTCTCGAATGCTCCCAATGCTCAGCTATCAAATAATAACCTGAGAAAATACATGCAAAAACGTCAACAATAATGTTGGTGAATTCATAAGTTTAAGTAAAAGTAGTATTGAAATAATTAAAGTAATATTTCAGTAAGAAAAATAGCGTTACAACATTTCAAAGTATTATTTCTGAAATCCAAGTAGTGATTCTATAAATTAAATAATGTTCATTAGTGGACCACAAGGTTCAAGTAATGTAGACAAGAGAAACAAATTCACCAAGTCCAAAAAGTAATATGTATTATTGCACTAAGCTCATGACCGCGAAGCCTTAACTGTTAGTGCCCCTAATAAATGTAGGATGTTCTGCCAAACACCCCAAAGGATACAATTCAAATGTTAAATGTGCCACATGGTCAACTAGAAACCATAATTCCGGAAAGGGAGACGGGGATTATCAGTCCCGATAGATCTATCCCAACATTCACGCTTACACAAATAACTAACGGTTCATGATTGACAAGAGACTTTGATGGCAGTGTGGTAACTTAGACAATAATATTCAGGCAATAATCTGGATAGCATATAATTTTAAAAGCACTTGTGTCCTTATTAAAACAAGTAATATGTTGAAACTCTCGGTTTCATATATAGGTATTCAATGTTCTCAAATCATGTAGTAAGCAAATCAAACTTTAATAAGTTTATAAGAAAACAACCATGTATCACACATGTTTTAGAAGTCATACAGTAAGCAAGTAAAATCTTTAGTAAAAGTAATCGTGTAACGCTTACGTGGTAGAAATCAATGAGTTTACTTGGTAAAACGAGCATGTATTCTCACCCCGAAAATAATTTATGAAAACCATTAGAAGAGAAAAGGTGGGGCTATGAACTCACCTTATGCAATCAAGAGAAATGAGCACAAACACGGATCAACAAATATCGACTAGGAAACTCCTCGAACGCGCGCCTTTTAGTAATGAAATGCGAGGAATGATAATAACGTCGGATCATACAAGAAGTCCTAAGTACCACCTAAAAGACGTGGCACGACTTAGAATAATAAAATAAAATGCAATATGTAAAAAAACAAACAAAAGTTCATAAGATGTGTTTCCGAATTATGCATGGCATTGCACTAAGATTTTTCAAAGTAATTTTTACTCAAAAATTCATGACTAACCTGGTCTAATAATAATTAAGACATGTACCCATTTTCACCCTTTGACACTTTAGCTTATTAGCGTTTTTAGTTCCCTTTTAAAGATTAAAACAATATGTAAGTCTCGAATTCTGAATTTACCCTAACTTCACAAGGCTCTAACTCCTAATCTGTAATTGATAAAAAGGTGAGGCTTTTTTCTATGGCCTGCATTTTGAGTCTATTTTCCAGATATAAAGCCCCATGTTTTAAAAAGTTTTAGAACCATGTGAAATGACTAATTTACCCCTGATCATCCAATGCATATTATTTCCTGATTTTTAAAATGACCATAAATCCCAATCTATGATAGCTATTGAAGTAAGGCCAATTTTTAGTGTTAGATCTATGAGTATACTATAGGAATCAACTTTTTGTTTTAACCTTGTAGTGTAAAAATATAGAGTTGTACGCGTTTTCCAAACAGTGATCCAGAATTAACTAGTTTTAGTGAATCGACTATAACTCACTCATCCAGAGGAGTTAAAATTCTATCCAACTCATCACATGTACCTTAAACATATACCAACATGTCTATCTAATTTCCTAGGTACCTCATGACCAAAAATTTTCCTCTACACACCAATCTCCCTAGCATCACAATGCTGACCCAAAGAAGGTTTGACCAATTTTCATAGCTTATGAAAACGGACGCACTTTGAAATTTACAAATGCTATTTTTAGTGAAACCAATTGGAGGTGATTCTACTAAGGGTCCTCTACTGAGAAAATGGTTATTTTACAAAAGTTTTGCACAACAATATGGACTTATGCTCCATTTTCTACGACTAGGTCAGAATCGACAACCTTTAGTAAATCGCCCGTATCTCCCTCATCCGGAGGAGATAAAATTTCATCCAATTAACCACATGTACATAAGAACTAGGCCTATCAATATATCAAAACTCCCAGGTATGCTAAGACCAAAAACAATTCGAAATCAAGGCTACAACCTGCTGGTCTAAAATTTACTCCTAAAACCTCATCAAAATCAATCCAAACTTCATTCTAATTCCACAAAAACACTATACAATGCCACACTTGATAAACACAAAACATCATGAATTTCCAGAATAAAACATCAAAATGCATAGACCAAAATCAAAAGAAAAATCATAAATCAAGAGTGAAACTTACTAGAAGATGATTAAAGCAAGAAAATCAAAACACAAATAAACCCTCCTTCTTGTAAATTTTCGGACCAAATCAACAACCCAAATAACACAACCTTGCTTCAAGACCTTCTAAATATCAAAACCCACTTGCTTGAACCAAACCCCAATCAAGTCTTGCAAAATCCCCATTTTAATTATAAAACCCTAACTCTTGAATCTTGAATAAACCTTGAAATTAGACGAATTAAACCCTTGAAAACACATTAAATCACCTTGAAATCAACTTTGCATGCTTGGAATTGAAGGAAATGGAAGAAGAAGAACCCTTATGGTTCTTGTTTGTGTGTGTTGTGAGATAGAGCAGGGAAGGGAGAGAAGAGGGAAAAATTAGATGGGTCGATATTTACTATGTGATATGTGTTTCCCCTTTTTTCCCGACCCTTATGCCTTATTACCCATATTTATATTTTTTTGTGTTAATAACTTGTGTGGGTATAAAAAGTAAAGTATAATTTTAGGTGGGATTAAAATAAGAGGGTGTTTGGCTTTTAATTTTATAGGAGCTTAAAACAATTAAGGGGTGTTTGGTTTTTAGTTTGATGGAGACTAAAATTAATGAGGGTGTTTGGTTAATTTTTGATTTATCAATTTTTATTATTAGCTAGACCCAAAATATGTAGTTAAAATGCTAAACTTGCAAAAATATTATTTTTGACGTGGTTTTCGGCAATTGCGCGGGAAAAGTCAGGAAATATTAAAATAAGTATAAATAAGCTTTCGAAGCTAAAATATGAAATAATCAATTTCTCAAACGCTAAAACGGATAAATATCCAAAGCATGATTCACAAGTAACTAAAATTAACGATTTTCACCAAATCGGCTAACAAGTAAAACACAATATTTTTATTCAAAGCAAAAATAGGAACATATCCGAGATTTAATATTGACTGTAAAATACGAGATGTTACAGTCTTCCCACCTTAAGGGAGCGCCGTCCCGGTGCTCAATTCGCCTTATCTCCATATGGTTTGCGACGATCGATACACATTCGAAGAGAAGAAAAAAATCCTAATTATTCCATACATAAGCTTTCATACATCTTTTTGCACTCAAAACCCTAATTCAAAACCCTAAACCCTAAAACCGAGCTAGTTTCTAAACCATGACATGTTTCTTGGCTTTTATCCATTATAAACCTAAACCAACACTCAAATGAGTTGTAAAAACTTATTTTACAATCATATCAATCCTATTCAATCATTATTTCATCATTACTTCATCATTTTACTTCACTTGTACGTAAAACATATCCTAGAAACCCTAAATGTACCTAATTGGTTCATTTAACCCGTTTACTCGTTTTAAACCATTCTAATCCCAAATAACCAACCAAGTGCCATTATAAACTCATAAAATGAGTTTACAAATCATTATCTATCATTAACTTGGCAATGTACAAGAAATCAAAGCCTAGAAAATCTTAACGAATCCAGAAAACCCTAATTATGCCCTAATTGTAACTTTGACCCGTTTTCTCAATTTCAACCCATTATAACTTAAACCAACGACCAAACTTCATTAATAATACTTTATATAAGCCCTAGGATTTGTATTCCATCATTCCTAATCAAGAGTATGCAAAATATAAGCCAAGAAAGTCAAGAAAACCCTAAATGAGCCCTAGTTGAACCCGTACTCCCATTTCTTCAATTCTAATCCGTTTTAACCCAAACGAATTGCTAATATTTGCTAATTACTTTAATCCCAGACCTTAACAACCTATTTCATCATTCCTTAATCATTTATAACACAATGTACCTTGTTAAAACCTTTGAAGAACCCGTCGAACCCAAAATAGACCCGGTTTGCTTCTATGACCATATTAACCCCTCTAAATTGCTACCATGTACAAATGACCACCCAAGAACTCTTCTAGAAACCTTCAAGCAGCTTATGCACCTACTTAGACCAATCCTTGGTCAAAATTAAAAGCACATGGTTCCTTGTTTCTTCTAGTTATAGCCGCGGCATGCAAAGGATAAACCACCTCATCAAAGCTAGTTTCTAGCTTATACAACACACCTAATAGCCTCTCCTCATCACCCTATAGACCTCTTATGTGTCCCATCTCAGATTGAAAGCTTTCCTTGAAGCTTAAGGGTCCTTTACCTATAAATAGCAACCTAAACCATTCATTTTTCTTCATCCCCCACTCTCTTATCTCATACCCATTATAGAAGCAATCCTTTGCTCTAATAGATCCTAAGTGATCTTAAGAAGGCTCAAGTACAGAAAGGAAGCAAAAGAAACCAAGAAACGAAGCCCGGGAGTCGTTATTCTAGCCATACGAAGCCGAAAGTCCCGATTCTGACCCGTTTCCACCATTTTTGCTCCTTGAAGCTCAAACCCAGGTTTTGAATGTTCTACTTCTGCTCCTACACTCTTATGATGTTCATATGATCCTAAATATACTCTTGTTAAAGTTTCATAACCCAATTCATGCTCAATTTCCATTTTGATCCAAAACCGTACACCCGAAACCCTAATTTCGCGTTTTTCTTAAAACTAAATGTTATAATGGTTAAATATTGTTATAATCTATCCTAACATGCTTAACTAATGTTAAAATAACCACTTTATTGATTAATGAAGGAATTTGAACTTAAAACCCACGCGTTTACATTTTGAAACCCTAATTTGACCCGTTTTACTTACTAGCTTAACGAATCATTATTTTAAACTTGTGTTGCGTTAAATCTTCATATTTTAGTTTATTATAACTTATAAATGTCTAATGAAATGTTAAAATAAGCTTGCATGGCAATTTGGACATGTTTTGTAATTATAATCCATGCAAGGGGTATATATCGTAACTTTCGAAAACTTATAACTAAAAGGGCTAAAAGTGTAATTTTATCAAAGTTATAACTCCAGGGATCTATTATGTCACTTTTCAAACTCCAAGGTTTACTTGGTATATCTTTCAAAGTTAAAGGACCGAAGTCGTAAAAATGCAAACTCCAAGGACCTATTTGCAATTTTCTAAACCCCAGGGTCTAAAATGTAACATTTTGAAAAAGTGTAAAATCATATTCAAAACATTACCAGACATAACTTTAATTAACGCTTGACGTGCTTAACATTTCCAGATATTGAATAAAACGCTTAAAACCGATCATCCGGAAGCTATATTGTACCACAATACTAGGGAGCTTCATATTAAGAGGTTTCATCTTGGTATTACGTTCTGACTGAGTTGTTGGGTTTACGATTTAAAGTGCCCTAGCTCCTCAAATGTTTACTGAATGACTTCTGAATTATGATGGCCCGAACGGTGATACAATAATTCCAAACTCTTCAATCAAACTCATAACTCTTAAACCAAAGTTCTAAAGTACAATCTTCCTAAGACTTGACATATTATACTCAGGTTGTGTGACGTGGCTGTTTACTATCATTTGCTATATCAACCTTCCCTGTTAAGATTGTGATAAGGTCGTCTGCTTTCATTTTGGAATATTTATTATCTCTGCATATCAGGTGAGATTCATAACCTCGCCTTTACTTATTTACATGTTTTATAAACCCGCGAGGGGGATACATGCTTGTTACAAACTCTTTTACATGCTCATTTATCTTATAACAATGTGGTTACTTTTCAAAGACTTAATGAATTCATAATCTCACATATCTTATAAAAACCCGTGAACACTACATAAAATCATGAATGCAAGTGTTATGCTACACTAATATGCTAACCAGATAAATTTAAATGCCTAGGTACATGACATATCTATTTGGGTAGTATCTCACAATATGTCTTATATATCCCTTTAGGTGTAAGTAAAAACAAAAATCCCCCAATATTTATTTGGGTAATATCTCCCGATTATCCCTCTTAAGTATCTCTTTGGGTAATATCTCCCAATATCTCTTTGGGTAATTATCTCCCCAATTCTCTTGGGTAGAATCTCCCAATATCCTCTTTATATCTCTTATCTCTTTTATGTGATATCATGAGTTTAGGGTGATAATACTGTTCACGATGAAAATAATGTTCTTTATAACAATTATTCCTGCAATACCAACATTTCCAATTATGATAACTTGTATTTAACTATTACATTTCAAACCTATGAATTTTACTCAACCTTTATGTTGACTTTTTAGCATGTTTATCTCATGTAATTGAGCAAGTTGCGGTACGGAGTGGCATGGACTCGAATGTGGCTGAACTGTTATCATTCAAACTTGATATTTTAGATTTTGGGACCTACATTTTGTAAAAACTCTGATTATAATGAATAATAACTAAATTTTTCCAACAACGTCTCTTTTAAAGTTGTTTTCTATGATTATGATTGTTGTATCCATGAAGTAATACCCCAGATTAGCTTCCGCTGCTATATTGTAAAAATGGGGGTGTTACAGATACACATTTGGAAATAATCGAATGAACAAATTATGAACCGAAAGAAATCTAAGGACTCATTCGTATGAAGATAATAACAATAATGATTAAATGAACGAAGAAAATGAATTATTTATACAAACGAATTACAAATCGAAAGAAGGTTGTTCGTACGAATGTCATACACTTAAGCCCACTCATTTACAAATCGTTATTTACATTCAAAGGCGTCCCAATCCATGTAAATAAGACTTAGAAATTTATGGTTTAGCGATTTATAATTTCCTTATTTAAATGAAGAGGCGTCCCAATTCATTTCAATAAGATAATTATAAATTAGCCTACTTAAGCATTGTCACAACAAAACAGGAGGTCAAAACAATGTTACGTTGAGAAAAAGGAGTCTCCTTGACGGCATGATTCTTCAAAATCATTGTAAAACCTAAAAATCTCAATAAGAGTAAAATGACCAAAATGTCCCTAATGAAAGAAAAATGCATAAAAGCTTAAATAAATTCATTTAAGTGTTAGAAATTATGAAAATACAAAATATGGCAATTATAAAATTTTGCAAGAATAAAATACCTTATGTTATACAAGAAAAATAATTAAAAATTATTTATATATAATTATGCCGAATTAATTAATATTTATATAAGTATACATTACAAATTAAATAAGATAAATTAGGATAATGGCAAAATAAATATTGGTAAATTAGAAATCAGATTTTAGTCATTTTAAAAGCCCAATATTTCGGCCTAAATACCCTATTATATTCCTTAAGCATTTTTAATTTGTAAAACTCTAAAACTAAAAACCACCGAAACCCTAATAAATCAATAGGCGGCACAAAAGATTTTTTTCCAAGGCAAAGACGAAATTTTCTTGGGTGATTTTAAGGTTAAGGAGTGTGGGAAAAATAGTGAGAAAGATTGTGGAGGCTTGGTTTGATTTCGGGTATTGGTTTTGTTCGATTATCTCCACCGAATTTTATAAATCCATAGAATCATCAATAATTATCAAAGGTAATTTTATGACTTGTTTTTCATCATTATAATTCAGTATAAACACAAGAAAAATAGCCATGCATGTTAATTTGATCATACGAATGAATATATGTTCGAAACCCTAATTTTGGATTAATTATGTAATCGGTATAAAAATAATTTGTAAAATTGATTTTATAATTTTATAAGGTAGCATATATCATGTAGATCTCAGATAAATTGTTGGTTAAATTTTTAAGAGGCTCGAAATAATTATTTGGGATTTAATAACTTTGCCGATTTGCGAAATAAAGAGAAAAGGAAGCAAATAATTGGAAAATGAATTAGGGTTAGGGTTTTGTTATTTTTTCCAGGTGTAATTAATGCCAATGATTGGGAAATAATTATGTTTGTGCTTGGGAAAAATTCAATTAGGGTTTTAGTGACTTATTTGTTACCCGATTTGAGTTTTAAAAGTATAAGGGGGTGTTTTGTAATTTCTGAAACTTTGGGGTCTGATTTAAGCATGTTATTATATTTGTTATGATCTGAGAAAAATAAGTTGGGGGGTAGAAAATGTTATTTTGATATTATTTATGTAAACCTTACTATTTATAGAAACCTGCTATTTATAGAAACATGCTATTTATGGAAACTTACTATATATAGAAACCTGCTATTTTTGGAAAGTCTATTTTTAGAAAGTCTATTTTTGGAAGTTTAATTATGGAAACTTATTAAATCAGGAAAGTTATCATTTATGGAAAGTTAATTAAGGAAAGTCTATTTTTGGAAACTTACTATAATTAGAAGCTGCTATTTTTGGAAAGTACCTAATATAACAAGAATACTAATCATGAAACATACTAATCATGGAATATGTTAATCATGGAACGTACTAATCAAGGAATCATGCTAATTATAGAAAGTTACTAAAAATAGAAAGTTACTAAAAATAGAAAGTTACTAAAAATAAAAAGTTACAAAAAATGGAAAGTAACCTTAATCATGAACAAGTAACTTATATATGTCCTTTAACATGTAGATCGCATTAAGCAGGAGTAGCTTCCATCTTCTTATCCATCTCTTTCCGTTACTGCTGGACATAAGGTACGGATATTCCGTCCTTTCAGTAAGGACATTCTTTCTTTCCATGATTCATCCCCAGAACTGCTATGCTTCCCCATTTTTATGTCTTTTGCCATGATCCTTTACATGTTTGATTTCAAGACTTATTCCTTGCCACAGCTATATATAACGCCTGACATGAATTTACATGACTATCACCCTAGTCATGGAGGTACCATCACCGTGACAGTCAACATAGCACCTGTGTCCACGACGTCTTTCGCATAGAGAGTGATTCACGCGGCGTCCCTTTTCTTGTTACCAAATTAATATTTCATGTTTGGCCATTATTATTCAGGGCGTATGGTTGCATCCTAGTTTACATGTTACACGTTCATTGGTGGATTGTTGGTGTGCGCTCTAACATCCCATCACATGGAGCTGATCCCACCACCCATATTATTATAAGAGGTCACCCCCTCATTACCTTTAGAGGCAACCCCTCTATTATAAGGCATGAATTCACGACATATTATTATTACATGTATGATTCTATGAGCTCGTGGGCATTCCTTATTATTTTAGTTTATACTATCCATGATATTTTCATGACATCTATACTTCGTATTAACCATGCTTTAGCCATTTTATTTCTATTCTTCATACCGCATTCTCCAGGTTTTCCCCATGACACTCATGATCTTTTCGCTGCTTATACTTATTATCCAGGATTCATACTTAGTTACTTACATTGTTATTATAACCTTCACTGAGGCGTTATGCTAAGCCGTATTTCTTTCTACATTTCTATACGTGCAAGGTATCTAGAGGGAGAATTTGGCATGAGATAGTGTTGTGCTTAAGGAAGTGACCATTTACATTCCTTTCTTTTAATCGCAGACATTTTGATGTGCTATACTAATCATGGACACATTTTCGTCCTTTAACTTTATTTTTACGTTATTCATGTTGATCTCATAATTGGGAGCCGATGTTTGATTCTGGCTTTCCACCTTGTCCTATGTTATCATTTATGACTTTATGCCTTTATTATGCTTTGATATGACACCATGATTATGACGTTTCGGCCTCCTTTCCGGAGTGGGTCGTTACATCCTCTGTGCATCAAGTTCTTAAAGGATTGAAGAAACATGAAGTTAAAATAGTTTAACATTCATGTTTAAGGGAGGATTGTTAGGAATAATGTTTTCTAAACTTAGTACCGACAGTACAAATACTTAGTACCGACAGTACAAAGTAGTTAGTACTGTTAGTTAGTTAGTACCGTTAGTAGTAAATTAGTTAGTACCGATGACAAGATATTTACAAGATATTTAAAATATATTTTTTAGATATTTGTCAGAAAGATATGTAAGCCTTTTAGGGTTATCCTTATGATATAAAAGGAACCCTTGGCATAGTTAGAATATATAGTTCTACACAAGATCATACAGAATATACAATATCATAGTTAGCAATACTGTAATCCTCGAAAACACTTTAAATAAAGTTGTTAATCAGTTGTTTCATAATGTTCTTCTTAGTACATGTGTGAAGATTTCGCATTAACACATTGTATTCATTAGTCCTTTTGTTTCTACATAGTCGATAGTAATTTATACATCTTGGCTATCATCCTTTATAGGCTGCAAAGATCCAATCAGTAAAACTAGGACCTTCAGTAAAGATACATATCTATTATACTATTACATAAATAACTTATGTTATTTACAAACTAGGTTGTTAACAGAACGATGTTTTCCCCCAATCGCTCTACTTCTGATATTTAGGACGCTCTTTCCTCTATGAACATTCTTAACTATACTTCGGACCATCGGTTATTTCACAAATAATAACAATCAATAAGCTTCAACAGGAAGAAGCAGTTCTTTTAACTCTTCAGAAAACTCTAAAGATAATATGAACCCTACCAGTTAAATTTTTGTTTCCCCCCCCCTCATCTTTCTCAATAATCCCTTGTTAGGAAGGACGCACAAGCATTTAACAACTGGCACATAATTTATTGATTTTGTTAGGACATCAATATCAAACAGCCACTTTGGTCCATCACCTGCAATAATAGGCTTATCCTCTAAGAACCTAATATGCAAGTTTTCTTCTACTTTCCTAGTTCTAATGTTGTATACCTTAAAAGCCTTACTATTCAATGAGTATCTAACAAAGAATCCTTCACCTAACTTTCCATCAAACTTGCCTAAATAATCTAAGGTATTAAGAATGGTAACATGACTCCCAAATGATCTCATGAAGCTTAAAGCAGGTGTTCTGCCTCTAAACAGTTCATAAGGGGTCTTGTTATGAGGCTTAACTACTAATACCCTATTCTAAACATAGCAAGCAGTATTAACTGCTTCAGCCTAAACCGTAGTAGGTAACTTAAAATCAGCTAACATGGTTCTAGCAGCCTTAATTAGTGTCCTACTTCTCCTCTTAGCAACAACATTTTTCTGAGGAGTTTTAGCTACACTAAATTCCTTCTTAATGCCTTTCTTTTCACAAAATCCACTCATGACTCTATTTTTGAACTTTGTTCCATTGTCACATCTGATTATCTTTACTTTCTTATCAACTAGATTTTCTACCTAAGTTATAAAGCTCTTAAGAATGCCACTAGTTTTATCTTTAGTTGCTAGAAAGAAAACCAAGTAAATCTGCTATAATCATCAGTGACAACTAGACAATATTTCTTATTCATTAAGCTGCTCACAAAAGTTGGACCAAACAAGTCCATATGCAACATGAATAAAGGCTGAGTAATAAAGTTTTGAATCTTGGACTTACAAGAGGCTTTGTGTTGCTTTCCCTTAAGGCAAGCAATACAAGTTTGGTCATTTTCAAAACGTTGTGTAGGTAAACATCTCACAAGATTTTCTTTAACAAATTTATTAATAGTTTTAAAATTTACATGACCTAGCCTCCTATGCCATAACATTGATTCATCAAGTGTGACCTTTGCAACCAAGACACGTTAAAACTCGTCTTAGGAATATATCTTCATATCAACACTGTACATATTGTTCTTTCTAGGAATTTTTTTCTTAAGTAAAACCTACTTCATCAGCAACTTAAAGTCAGAGACGGAACAAAACATCCAATTGTAAGAAAAAGAATATTGTTCTTTTGTCACACATCTGTGAAACATTAAAATGTTAAACTGTAACTCCTTACAAAGTACACACCTCAATCAAGCTTACGAGTTTTTTAAGAGATTCTTTTACTAGTAATTTTCTCGATCCTTTGGCTCCTCCCCAAAGGTAACATATCCTCTATTAAATTTCCTTAAAGTTGAGAGATAGGACATTTCCTGTCATGTGCCTTGAGCATCCAACTGTCAACATAGCCTTGATCTTCATTTTGTAGAGACCTTAGCAAAAAATATTAAAAATAAGAAATTAGTTTTTCCTTTGGGGACCCAAGCCATTACTTGACTTAGAATCTCCTCGTGCATCAACATAATATGTCATCTTCAAAGTAATTGATGCACTATTTAAGTTTTGGTAAGGTCTCCAAACCACATGTTGAGCCTTAACAGCAATATAACCTGATTTGCCCTCAACTGCAGGATAACTACTAGCGATATTTGCCCTAGCAGTATTAACTACTTTAGGCCACTAGCAGTGATAAAAATTTTCCCTTATCGTATTAACTTTTTGGCTAAAATTTTTTCTTAGTTAATGTTGTTCTTATTTGATAGGGCCTCTTTACAGTTGATTGTGCTGATTTAGAAAAATGTGACATTGATCTAGCACTATAAACTGTAGTTTTGGGATGAGCAGTATTAACAGCCTAGCAGTATTAAGTGATCTTAGGCAAGTATGCTAGGCCAGTTTTCATTAAAACTGCTCTTGGAACCATGTTCCTGTGAGCACTAAGGTGAGCCTTTTTAGCAGAATAATTATAATTCACCCTTATATAATTATTCTCGGTTACCACCCTTTCCCTTTGATGGTAATTGCAGTCAGCCTGCACATGGTCAAAACTTCCTGTAACGACCCAAACCCGCTCCGGAGAGTAGGCCGAAACGTCATAATCATGGTGTCATATCAAAGCATAATAAAGGCATTAAGTCATAAATGATAACATAGAACAAAGTGGAAAGCCGGAATCAAACATCGGCTCCTAATTATGAGATCAACATGAATAACGTAAAAGAAGTCTAAAGGACTAAAACATGTGTCCAAGATAGTATAGCACATCAAAGTGTCTGCGATAAAAAGAAAGGAAGCTAAATGGGTCACTTCCTAAGCACACACACTCATCAACCCAATCTCCCTCTAGGTACCCTGCCGTATAAGATAGAGAAAGAAATACACTGAGCATAACGCTCAGTGAACGGGAATGTAATAACAATGTAAGTAATAAATAATGAAATCTCCTGGTATAATAAGTATAAAGCAGCGAAAATCAGATGTCCATGAGGAAACCTGGAGAATACATCATGAAGGAATAGGAAATAAACATGTAATACATGGTAACGTGAAGTCAGAGATGTCATGAGATATCATGGATAGTATAAACATAAATAATAAGGAATGCCTACGAGCTCATATAATCATTACATGTCATAATAATAATGTCGTTATACATGCATATAATAAAGGCTTGCCCTCAACATGTACTAGAGGGGTTGACCTCTTATAATAATATGGGTGGAGGATCAGCTCCAATGTGATGGATGTAGACACGAACACCAACCAATCACCATGGAACGTGTAAACATGTAAACTAGGATCACCCCATACAGTAATTTACGCCCCTAAATAATAATGCCACAAATGATATATAATCTGGTAACATGGAAAAGGACGCCGCGTGTGAAATCCACTCTCAACGCAAAGAGTCTGACACAGGTGCCTCATGTGTCACGGTCCATGGTACCTATCTCCATGAGCTAGGTGTAAAGTCATGTAAATCATGTCATTAAGATAACTTCGTATATAGAGGCACGGGCAATGAGCATAAGTCATGAAAGTCAAACATGAAAAGGATCATGCACAAGACATAAAAATGGGGAAGCATAGCAGTTCAGGGGATGAATCATGAAAAAAAGAATGTCCGTTACTGAAAGACCGAATAATCCCCTTACCATATTCATCATAATCCAAAGGATAAGAAAAAGGGAAAGAGCTACTCCTTGCTTAATGCTATCTACAATGTTAAAGACATATATAATTACTTGTTCATGATTAAGGTTACAATTATCCATTTTTAGCGAATTTTTCTTTCTATTATTAGAAACTTTCTATTTTATTAACTTTCTATAATTAGCTATTCCTTGATAGTAATCCATGATTAACGTATTCCCTGATTAAAATATTTCCATGATTAGTATTCATGTATATTAGGGTACTTTCCCAAATAAGCCCTTCTACTTATATAATGTTCCAAACATTAGCTTTCCTAATACTTTCCATAAAAGATAAACTTTCCTGATTAATAAGTCCATAATTAAACTTCCCAAAATAGACTTTCAAAAAAAATAGCAGGTTTCTATAAATAGCAGGTTTCTATAAATAGCAGGTTTCTATAAATAGCAGGTTTCTATAATTAGCAGGTTTCTAATAAATAGCAAGGTTATCATATTTAGCAAGGTATCCATTTCTGTATGGTACAATCCAAATCATTGATCTTACATAATTTAATAATTAGTCTCCCATTCTAGTACTAATTTAATTAAACATCTATCTTAATTATCCATTTTTGCAACACAACCCTTATAATATCAAATATGGTAATTTTCATACTTAAATACTTTAATTACTGATCATTACCTTTACTTTTCATAATTAACACTTTTAGTCCCTCAGTTTTTAAATACAATTCGAATTATAATATATTATAATATAATTAATCTGTTAACCCATAACAATTATCCAAATGACAATTTATAAACCCTTACTACTTATTTTTCACAGAAACTATACATTATATTAACAGATGCCTAAAATCAGCCCCAAGGTTGCGAGAATTTGTAAAACACACCCCCTTATACTTTTAAAACACAATCGGGTAACCATAAATGCACAAAACGCCTAATAAAAAATTTCCACCCAATATTTACATATTTTTTATACATAATAAGCATGCATTGGACCTGGGAAAAACATAAAACCCTAACCAATTCGTTTTTCCAATTTATTTCTTACATTTCCTTCTTAATTCAAAATCGCATAATTGAAAATTCCACAATAATTATCTAAATATTTTATACAATTTTTCTAACAATTTATCTGGTTTCATAATGATATATACAAGTCATAAAAAATTATAAACATCGAAAGATTAAAATTTATTTAGAGCCGAATACAATTTCTTGCAATTATTTAGGGTTTAGGATCATGTTTAAGCTTAATAAAATCATAATAACCGTGCATGGTTAAATATTTCTCATGAACATAATCAGATCTATTAATGTAAAAAGTAGTTATAAAATACCTTGGTATACATTATGGATGAATTTATGAATTAATAGAGTCGCTAGGTATTTTCGAATTCAGAGACGACAATAAATCTAGATCAAGCTTCAAACCAATGAACCAATAATTTTCTTAGCTCCCTTGTACTCCCAAGAACCCTAGAAAAATTGTTCCTTGCTGTGAAAAATTATGGAGCCGCCAACTTTAATTGTTTAGGGTTTTGGAAATGGTTTTTAAGATATTTACAAATGAAAATTGTATATAAAAAGATATACAACATAAAATGCCGAGATTTTGGGGTTTTTCAAAGTATAAAATCAGATTTTATTTTGCCTAAAAATATTTCATAATTTCCCTATTATATTTTATATTTAATTGTATAATATAAGTAATTAACTTATAATTATTTCGGCAAAAATACATATATATAAGAAATAATTATTTTTCTTGCATAATATAAGATATTTTAATCTAAATAAATTTCCATACTTGTTACAATGAGTTAACTTTATATTTATAACACTTGATTGAATTTTAATTCATGCTTTTATTAAATTATCTGACATTAGAGTGGCAGTTTGGTAATTTTGCACTTGTTTTTGGGTTGTTTGTTGTTTGTTTGTGTTTTTATTTGTTGCTGATTATAGGGTTTTACAACTTCACCCCCTCTAAAAAATAATTCATACCTCGAATTAGAAACATGATACAGCTGAAACGGACATACCAGATCATGGAAGAAAAGAATGAGGATAATAGGTCCGTATAGACTCCGTCGTCCTCCAAGTGGCTTCCCCTCGGGATTGATTCCTCCAAAGAATTTTGACTAATAGATCGTCATGTTCTCATGACTCTGTCTTGACGGTCAAGAATAGACTCCTCTTCCGTGAAAGATAAAATCCTCACGATCTGACGAATGGATAAGAGATAACCCTTGTAACGCTCTGATAATGATACGTGAAACACATTGTGAACATGAGATGAGCTGATGAGGGTAACGCCAAACGATAGAAAACCTCACCAACGCGATCAAGAATTTCAAATGGTCCTATGAAACGAGGACTAAGCTTTCCCTTAATACCAAAACGTCTGACTCCACGTGTAGGTGATACTTTCAAGAAAACATGCTCACCCGGCTGGAACTCTAATGCTCTGCGATGCCTATCGGCGTAACTTCTCTGACGAGTCTGAGCTCTCCTTAACTTTTCCTGGCGACGGCGACCTTTTTCATTAGTCCACCTCATCATCTCCCGCCGGACCCTCAAGATACTTTCACCAACCTGATCCCAACAAATAGGAGCACGGCATTTCCTACCATACAACATCTCAAAAGGAGCGCATTTAATGCTCGCATGCCAACTGTTATTGTAAGCAAACTCTACTAGACATATATAGTCATCCAATTTCCTGTCCATTCTAAAAGGCACAATGAACGTAACATATTCCCTAATTTTTGAATCGTACGCTCCGACTGTCCGTCGGTCCTCAAGATTAAAAGCTGTACAAACTTAACCGTGTTCCCACAAGCTTTCTGTAAACCTTTCCAGAAACGAGACGTGAAACGTGGATCTCTATCTAACACGATCGCTGATGGAGTACCGTGTAATCGAATAATTTCTTGTTGGAACATTTTTGCTATTTTACTAACGGGGTAATACTTACGGATAGGAAGAAAATATGCCAATTTAGTCAAACGATCTACAACAACCCAGATAGCATCATGCTTCCTCTGAGTCTCCGTGTAACCGGTAACAAAAACAATGGAATAATTATTTATTATGTCCCACTTCCAAACAGGAATCTCTAATGGTTGCAATAGTCCACTTGCACGTTGGTGTTCAATCTTAACCTGCTGACAGATTAAACACTTTGACACAAACGTAGCCACATCGCGTTTCATACCACTCCACCAAAAGTGTTGCTTGAGATCGTGGTACATCTTCGTCGAGACCGGATAATCAAAAAATGAGAACTAGAGCTCAGTCATCAAGGCATATTCCCCGAAGTGTAGATTCCTCTGGTAACGCATAATTTAGTACCACGGCATAAAATGCATCGTCATCAACTGCGAAATTCGGTCTGCTGATCAATATTTCTGAATAATTGCCCATATATCTTTCTTTCTCCGTCATCCTTCTGAGCTGTCCTTGATCTGTGAAAATAGGTTAGGCTACCACCTCAGATTGCCCAGAAACCCAATCGTCCACAACACATAATTCGATATCCAAACGCTCAAGTTCACGAATAATCTCTTCTTCCCACTTTGAACCCAAGCTATCATAACCGACATCTGCTCAAGAGCATCAGCCACCCACATTTGGCTTTACCACGCGAGGGGTAATAACTGATGTTTGGGTGTCAAATCCTTCAATAACTCCAACCAACGCCCTTGTCTCATATTTAATTCTCGCTGAGTGAAAATGTCATTAGAGACTCTTAAGATCGGTAAAATTATCACATTATTCGCCATAAAGATAATGACATGCCAAATTTTGGAGTGAAGGGAGGGGAAAAGAACAACTACTGCTAACATCCTATCATGAGTAGGATAATGTTCACACCTCATAGGGCTTTAGTTGTCGTGAGGCATAGGCAATCACTTTCCCATGCTGCATGAGTACACACCCAAGACCCTTCTTAGAAGCATCACTGTAAATCTGAAATCCACCTGAACCAGATGGAAGAGTAAGAATAGGCGAGGAAACCAAACGTTGCTTAAGCTCTTCAAAGCTCTTTTCTCGCTCTTCGTTCCATACAAACTTCTCGCCCTTTCGCATAAGCTTAGTTAAGGGTAAGGCTAATCGTGAGAAACCCTCTACGAATCTGCGGTAATAACCTGCTAATCCAAGAAAACTCCGTACTTCGGTCACAGACGTCGGTCTTGGCCATTTGGTGATAGCCTCAACCTTCGCCGGATCCATAGTAATTCCTTCTGCTGAAACAATGTGACCCAGAAATGCCACCTTACTCAACCAAAATTCGCACTTGGAAAACTTGGCATATAATTTCTCCTGTCGTAAAATCTGTAGAACAGTGCGGAGATGCTCCTCGTGTTCTTCTTTAGACTTAGAGAAGACCAGAATATCATCAATGAACACGATGACGAACTTGTCCAAGAATTCATGAAAAACTCGGTTCATCAAGTCCATAAATACAGCTGGAGCATTCGTGAGACCAAAAGGCATAACCAAGAATTCATAATGACCATAACGTGTGCGAAAAGCAGTCTTGGAAATGTCTTGCTCTCTCACTCGCAACTGATGGTAACCAGATCGTAAATCAATCTTGGAAAAATGTTCAGCGCCCTAAAGCTGATCAAATAAATCATCGATACGTGGAAGGGGATAACGATTACGAATGGTGATCTTGTTGAATTCACGGTAGTCGATACATAATCTCATGCTACCTTCCTTCTTCTTGACAAACAGAACCGGTGCATCCCATGGCAATACACTCGGGCGAATAAAACCTCGTTCCAACAACTCCTGTGTAGGATCGATATTCCTTAATGAAACACTGATATACTGTCAACTATGCGGAATCTAGTTGGCAGTACTTAGAAGAACAC
>BQNB010020098.1:4626-65937 GCA_026074375.1 Tanacetum coccineum | reverse complement strand
AGCTCGTAAGTTTTGCTACTTTCGCGATTATGAATCATGTCCAAAGAAGAAGTGTTACAAGGAAAAGATTATCTGGATGAATTATGATAGTGAAGATGGTGGAACAAAACCGAGATTTATGATAAATTGCACAAAAAAGAGTGAAGAAAAATAGTCGGTTCAAAAGAAGCTTATACCAAAGGAATCACTTGGAAGGATCGATTATTCGTTGATACGTTACAAAAAATCAACGATGTAAAGTCTTGTATAAAGTGGCCGATATCACCACTTATTCTGTAAAAGAATGTAAAGATCAGGATGTAAGAGAAGTTGACCATTATGAAACACCAACTTAGGTTGTTTTTGTCATTTCTATGATCGAGGCATTTGTCTATATGTTCAAGTCTTTGTCAAGGAACGGTAGGAGGAAAGTTACTAGCAACTAACCTTAGTGTCTACTCGAACGTGGACTTGTACGAGCATGCATGTCTATTCTGTCATTACGGCGATGTATGCATGTCTCAGCTACCTTGTTGGATGATGACTTTCAGTGAAAGTTAGAAGCTCCCTTCCCTATATTATTCTTCATCCTAACCACTGGTTAAACACGAACAAGGATGTGATCGGATTGTATATGTCTATTCCGTCGTTACGGCCATGTATGTACAATGCATCTGCCTTGTTGGTGTGGTACTTATGATGAAAGACTGTTGAATGATCAACCCTAAGCCTTCTTAACCCAATTTATCTTTTGACTTGTTTCTCCTTAGCTTTAGCGGTGAAGATGTGTATCCTTTCCAAGCCTATTATAGAAAACTAATCACGACCGAGCAATTGAGTGTAACAATTAAATGTTGCACCCTAGATTAGTTGAGCAATCTGAGTGTTTTCATTTCAATATTTCACGAGGAGCTTGGTTATGTACAGGTGATTAGGACAAAACGATGCTTAAATGGAAAATCCTCAACTTCGGTTGGGACACATTTTCAAAAACTTTTCTAAAGTCTACTTGAGGACAAGTAGGATTCAAGTGGGGGAATATTTGATGACATCAAATAACGTCACTTTATTATATCATTTATCCCATCTGTTTTGCCCACTTTTATATAATTATTGCATTATTTGGTACTTATTTGCTTTAAAGTTGATAAATGCAGTAATCTAGGAGTGTTTTGTGAAGACAAGCTAAAAGGCGCATAATTTGGAGCTAAAATGAAGACATTTGAAGAATGAAGATTTCTGACTACATACGCCATATCCAACAAAAGAGATACGGCGTATCAGCACCTGAACTTCATAAGAAAACGCATTTGATTAATTCCTAATACGGCGTATTTGACTTCTTCCATACGCCGTATCCACGAAGATAACTATTCGAAGATACAGTAAATCAAGTAAATTGGGAATGATATCACTGATTGATTGAGAACGTAGAGCGCACTCCAAGGAATCCAGGCCAATACGCCGTATTGACCTAGCCAGATATGGCGTATCAAGTCTTTTTTAGACATTATAAATAGAAGACTCAAAAACAAGTATTTAGTGTGGAATATCATATTCTTTATACCATACTCATTGAAGACGAATTTTAGAAGAGAAGATCAGCCACCAAGTTTAAGCATTGATCACGAATCCATAGAAGACATCGTGTAATTTTTACTCTCTCAATCGTTCGATTTTCATTATTTGATTACGCTTGTATAATTACAATGGTTGTGGGCTAATACCCTCGGGTATTAGCCATCTTAATGAAAGTCAATGTTTGGTTTGTTTAAAATTGATTTCTTAATTTATCGTTGATTGTTTCATTATGTTTATCACCTCATACTTGTTTATGTATTTGAATATGCGACCTATCATTCAACTGGATCTAGTGATATTGATCAAGTAATCTAGATACCGAGATAGCTCTCCATATCGTGTTTTATATTACTGGACCAATAGGATCACAAATAACATTCTGTCTTTGTCTTTGAATTATGAGCTTAGTTAGACCGGTAGGTGACCCGTTTATGTTTTAGCAATCACGCTCTTAATTACCTGATAAAGATTTGAATAGTAGACTACCCGTATATAAAACACCGTCAAATAATAAGTAGGTAAAGTCCCGTTGGGCTAGGGTTTTAATAGGATAACCACTGCTTTGATTCCCTAAGATAGATTATAATTAAACTAAAGGATGCTTTATGCGGATGCATTAATTATGACAAGATTATTCGTGTCTAGGTCTTAGGATGATGTCCCGCCTAAGTCTTAATAACTATATTCTGCTTCGAGATAAGTAAATCATTGCACTAAAACAAACAAACCGACATTGAACTGGATTTAATATGGCTAATACAATTTTCTATCATTTGGCTTGTACCACTTTTCTATCTTCTAATTTTCTTCTTTTGTGTTTATTGTCTATTGAATTGATAATTGTCACCACCAAACCTGTGCCAGTCTCTCAGGCTGAAAAACCCCCTATATCGTTAGACAACGTATAGAGCATAGGTTTAACCAGTAAATAGACTAATTAGAAACTAATTAAAATACTGATAGAATTTAGGATTAATGTTTCACTCTTAGTGTTTGACACCCTACTTACCGCGAAACTCCATCTTGACCGGGTTCACTGCTCCTTAAAGTGTTGTTATTAGTTTGTCGGCTAAATATAAATTTAAAAATTGATAATCAAATAATTGACCCTACACGACAGCACATCAATGGGGAATAGTTAGGTTTCAAGCTTTATCTAGCTTAGGTCTACTCGCTTGATTCCTATCAAGTGAGAATTTGTTTTTTGTCAATTAGCTTTCTCGTAGTCTATCTTTTCTTCGTTCCCTTTGTTCGTAAAAAAATCTCTTGTCTATTTTATAAATAAATTTGTCATTTAAAATGTATAGTTATAATTATTCAAATTTAGATAAATTAAGATGGTTAGCTGAAACCTTAAAGAAAGGCTCCCCTTTTAGGCCGGATAGTGAGACCAATGAACCCCCTTTGAGAACTTATCAACTTTGGAAGAAAACTATCTATGAGGAAACCTATAAGTTAGATGATATGACTGAGTTACCTAAGTCACAGTCTAAGAAAACATATGAGGATAATTTAGAAAGTGAGATAGTTATGGTTAAAATGCCTAGTTGTATGTCATTTTTAGGTTGTACAAATGCATATGATGAGCCTATAGGTAATCTAGATAAGATGGGAGATGAAGTAGAAAATCCGAGCCCATAAAGTACCCCACAAGTCCTACTATCACTTGAGGAATACACATCACATGTGACTTACCCGGAAGAAGTAGAAGAGACTTTAGGAACCTCGATGGAGGTAGAACCTTTGGACCAAATGAAACTAGAGGATGTAGGTTTGAATAATCATAGCATTCCTATTAGTTATAAATAAGTTCCTATTTTTGATGAACCTGAGCCTCAACCACAAACCTTACGTAATTTTCCATCCTTAGATTTAAGTCTAGGAGAAGAAATGGGCCCCGAACCAACCATCAAATCACATATTCTGGATAGTTTTAGGATGAAGGTAGTAGACAATTTGACCATTGATACACCGCCTTCACCTCACGTGCCGTCTTTCCACCCTAAGGATATATATTTCTATTATCACCCATGTGTAGATGAACCTAAGAAACATTATAGATTTAAACCAAGTTTATTAGGACAAGGTGGATCCCTAGGTGTTGATCTTTTGAATTGGGAGGTGATAGAGAATAATTTCTTAAGAGGACTTAGTTTACCCGTGATGTGTCGTTATGCGTAGGTATTATTTGTTATCAAGTTTTACTATTTATATTTTGCTGACTATACCTAGAACAACACTAACGGGCAGTGTACCCAATCAGTTAGTCCTAAGTTATTCTAAGTTACACCTAAGTTAAACCTAAACTAATGGTAAGGGGGTTTAGCCTGAGAGACTGGCATGAGTTTAGGTTTAACTAGACTAAGATAGGGCGAATAACACACACAAGTTTGATAGTTAGAAGATAGAGAAGCGGTCAAGCCTTATGTAAGGAAAACGTATTAACCATGTTTAATCAAATATAATGCTGGTTTTAGTTTATAAGTGCAATGATTGTCATGTTTCATTGTTGATATATCATTCTTAGACTTAGGCGGTACTTCTTCCTAAGACCTAGACGTGGCAATTTTGTCACAATTAAGCAAATCCGGATAAACCACTTCGCGGTTGTTTCTAATCTATCTTAGGAAACAATAATGGGGATCTTATCGAATCCTAGCTCAATGAGACTTTACTAACTTATAACTTAATGGCTCTTTATATACTAGTAGTCCACTTGTCCATATCTTTACTCAAGGAATCAGAACGCCACTTGTTCATCCTGGGTCACCTACTAGTCCAACTTGTTCACTAAGCCTGGAGTACAGACAACACGTCACTTGTGATCCAATTGCTCTAGATATATAAATAGCAATATGGAGAGCTATCCCAGTATCTAGTCCATTTAGTCAGCTTTCTAGACCTAGTTGAATGATATGTCGCATACATAAGCACATAAGCGAGTATAAATTGATAAACATAAGAAAACAAGCAATTTACAAGATGCAATTAGAATAAACATAAACCAAACATTAGATTATCGTAAACATGGATAATACCTAAAGGTATTAGCTAATAGCCATTGTAAAGAATACAAGTTTAATAGACGAATGATTAAGGTAACCTATTCAAGTTAATGAATGATACTAACAATCGAACATATATTAAGAGTATAAGAATTTACAAGGGTTTCCTATAGATTGAAGGGCATTGCAAGACCTTCATAGCTCCTCTTTTCTTCTAAAAAATCACACTTGGTGGTTACTACCTTTCTCTCAGTCTTCGGTATGTAAATTGCACACTAAATTTGTATTTAGGATTCGGTATTTATAGCCTCTGGAATTCGGTCGATACGCCATATTGAAAGGGTTCAATATGGCATATTAGAGTTTTTTTAGAGTGGGGACCACGACTATAATATTCCAGAATATTCTAATACTTGATCTTCGATACGGTGTATTGGTGCCTTTCTCTCAGTCTTCGGTATGTAAATTGCACACTAAATTTGTATTTAGGATTCGGTATTTATAGCCTTTGGAATTCGGTCGATACGCCATATTGAAAGGGTTCAATATGGCATATTAGAGTTTTTTTAGAGTGGGGACCACGACTATAATATTCTAGAATATTCTAATACTTGATCTTCGATACGGTGTATTGGCCTTTTGTATACGGTGTATTAGTCTTTATATCTTCGTGGTTGCTTGTGAAATCAAGGAACAAATACGCCGTATCTTCCTTGATGGATATGGCGTATTAGATGTGAGATCAACAATCTTTAAGATTTCTTCGTTTAAGCTCTAAAATGTGTGCCTTTTAGTTAATCTTCAACAATTGCTCCATATTTACTGCAAATAACAAATATAAGCAATTAAGTACCAATCAATGCATAAATAAGGTAAAATGAGCAATATAGCCGGGATAAATGATGCTATAAAATAGACGTTATTTGATGTCATCATATATCCCCCCACTTGAATCCTACTTGTCCTCAAGTAGACTTTAGAAAATTTATGAAAATGCATCCCAACCAAAGTGTAGGATTTTTATTTTAAGCAAATTTTCATTTAATTAGTAGCACACAACCAAACACCTTACGAAGTAGGAAGATGAAATCACTCAAATCACTCAACTAATCTATGTGGTAGCATATAACTACTTCTCTCAATTGCTCGGTCGTAACGAGTATTCTATCATAAGCTTGGCAAGGATACACATCTCCACCACTAAAGCTAAGGATTGACAAGTTTAAAAAGGTAATTTGGGTTAAGGTTTAAGGGTTGATCATTCTTTCCAATCTCTATTGATACCAATATTCTAGAATAAGTGACAAACCACACATACACATCTATAATGATGGATGAGACATATGTGATTGCTCGATCCTTAACTTGAATAAGCTAAAGAATAGGATTAGTAATCTTTACCAATAGTAGTAAACCAACAAGGGCGAAAAAATCATATATACACATCCATAACGATGGAATAGACATACACGATTGCTCGGTCCCTCATTCGAATAAAACCAAAGGTTAGGATGAAGAATAATATAGGGTATGGAATCTTCTAATCCTTTACCAACAATAATACACCAACAAGGCGGACAAAATCACACATACACATCCATAATGATGGAATAGATACATGTGATTGCTCACATCCTCATTCGAGCAATATCGAAGGTTACGGATTAGGTATGGGAAACATATAATTGTTGTTAAATAAAAAGAACAAAATAAATAGATTAAGTCCAAACAAATAAGGAACAGTGTCGCTAGTTACTTTCCTGACCATCCCCATGAAAAAGACATAAAATCATAGACATAAATGTCTTGATCATAGATCAACAAAAACAACCTTAGTTGGCGTTCCCGTAACAGTCAACTCCCAATCATCCATAATATACATACTATAAAACATTAGTGGTGATATTCACACTTTATACATGAAAATACATAGTTGGTTTATATTTGGGACCAACTAGAAATAGTATACAACATAACTTTACATCGTTGGTTTATAACACGTACCAATGAATAATCAATCATCATAAATAATTAGAATCGGTTAAGTTTAGACAAACTGATTGTCTCACAAATCTCACCTTTTTTTCTCTCAATCTTTTTTTGTATTTTTCTGCTTTTTCAAAAAAGAAATTAACTAATACTGAAAACTAATATAATGTGTAGAATTTCACCATCTCATGAATACGATAAATCTGGATTCTATTTCCGATCATAATAATGAAAGTAGTAAAAATACACGAGCGAACTACTACTTTTACATTCCCAATTGCATTGTGCATTTTCCCTACCTAACTATGGATAGAAAATCAACACCATTGCATGTGCAATTTCCTTACCATACCAGAGATAGAAAATAAATACACGACACAGGAAATACAATACTTTACACAAAAGAAACTAGAAACCGATTAAGGACTTAATCTAATAGGGTAGGCTAAGGTGTAAAGGTGTAACGAAACAAATATTTGGTGTAAGGAATGCCTGTAGGTTTTTCTAAAGGTATCTTACTCTAAAAATAAGAGTAAACAAAGGGTTTATACGGAGGTTAACTATTGATCCCAATAGAATAGATCTTGCTTAGCTTGTATAAGGCTAAGTTGTATGGAATAAATTCAAAACAACTATGATAGAAACTTTGATTGTGAATATCAAAGACTATGTAGAATCTAGTCAATGATACTAAGAAGAAGTTTAATGAAACAGTGACGAATAAGATTAATAACAAACAGTTTACCAAACTTTCAGCCTTAATATAATACGAACACTCTTAATAGTGTTAGGGTTACAAAACCTTGAAGCTATATCTATATTAAAACAAACGATTTCTAGATTTCTAACTCTATACCCTAGGACCTCCTTTTATACACCAAGGAGTCCTAATCGGCTTATAATAATTTCCTAAATTATCATGATCTTCTAAGCAAATAACATATACGTATCTTTTACAAAATATCTCATGCTTATCACATAAACAATCTTTATCTTTTCTCTGATAAGTCTTTAATCTCTTCTCTGTCAGCATAAACTCTTTTAGTTGTAATCTTTAAGCAGTTGTAACATTCACACCAACAGTAGTAACTTTTGTACTAGCAGCACTAACTATATACAAGCAGCATTAGCTACTTAGAACATTTTCTTCAATCTTCATCAGCAGTACTAAGTTACACTAGCAGTAGTAACTTGTAGTAGTAACATATACTAGCAATAGTAACTTATACTAGCAGTACTAATATACACTAGCAGTAGTAACTTATACTAGCAGTACTGACTCCTTAGCATATTTTTCATTAAGATTACTAACAGCACTAATTTATACTTAGCAGTAGTAACTAATACCTTAACAGTCTTAACTTCCACTTAGCAGTAGTAACTTCCAAACAGCATCAAAAGGCTTTTAATCCTAACAATCCTCCCCTAAACTTGATATTCTTCCTCAAAAATCTCAAGTTTCATCATTTAAAGCTTCATAATCACTAGGAGAATCCTTCTAAACACTTCACTATTTCTTGAGTTGTTTTGTCATAAGCTTAAGAAGCTGATAACACATTTTATTCCAATAGTCAGATTTCAGCTTCTTATTCAGCATATCAGTGATTGTTGTAGGTGTAAGGGGATATCTCTTCTCTACTAGCATATAAACATGCATATCTTCAAACCTCACAAAGTGTACTCCACATAAATCATATAGCATCCAAAGTAATACTTTCTTTCCTTGTAAATTCCTCCATATTAGATCTTCTACATGATGTTAAAGCATAGTCTTTAGATCACCCCATAGCACTCTTTCATAGCCTTCTTCTGGCCTTGTATTCCCATGCTTAGCCTTAACCAACTTCCATAGATTTTCCAAGTCTTCTCTATCAAACTCTTTGAGTAGTTGACTAAACAATAAGTATGTCTTGGCACTTCCATCAGCTATCATTATTTCATAATAGCCATTCCTTCCTTTTCTATGAATCTGGAAATTTACAATGGGTGCAGGCTTAGTAGCTAGAGGTATAGCATCAATTGCCACTTCATCATCTTGGAAAATCTTAAAGCATTGTTTAAGATCTTCTTTCTCTTTATTATCTTCTATTTTCTATTTCTTTTCTACCTCTTGTTCTAGCTCTTCTCCTGCTCTCTTAGAACTACTTTCTTGTGCCATCTCTGCTTTAGCTTTCTTTAAGCTCTCTTTCACCAACTCAGTATCCATATCAGCAAACATGTTTACCCTTGTCATGGCTTTATCAAATAACTTCTGAATTTCTGCAAATGACTTGTTTTTTAATTGACTTTGCTTGTAACCAGCCATGTGTTTTAGATAAGTTGACATTGTTCTTTTCTTTTGTGCTATAGTTGGTGGCTTGTTCCTCTTTTCTTGAGCTCTTAATGCTGCAAAGTGTTTCTTTCTCTTCTCTAAGAGTTCTATAAATAATCTTACCTTCTCTTCATCTGTCAATTCTTCTTGCTCTCTTGCTTGCAATCTTTCAGCCAATAACCTATAAGCCTCTATCATTGCTTGTACATTATCCCATGAAATGTTGACTTCTTCAATTTTCTCAGCCTTCTCTCTTGCAAGTCTTGCTTGTTCGTCTTCTTCAGCTTGTAGCTTGAAAGCAAGTTCTTCATCAAGTCTTATTTGTTCTGTCTTCTTTAAAGGCTTCTCAGGTTCAATCATCTTAGCTTTGCCTTTATCCTTGATGTTTGAAGGTGTTGTTGTTAGTGTTGTTCTTGTTGTAGATTCACCAGGGTCTCTAAAAGTAATGCTTTTAGCTTTGGGTATTGTTGAGGGTGCTGTTGTGGTTGTACTCTACACTGGCTCTTGTACCACAACCTTAGGTTTTGCACTTCTCAATTCAGCCAATGTTTGAGCCAAAGTGAGATCAACTTCACTGATAGCAGTTGTTGTTGTAGTGGTAGCAGCACTAACTTCAACACTAGCATTAGTAGCTACTTCACTAGCAGTAGTAACACTAGATCAACAGTACTAACCTCCTTCTCAACCGCATCCTTATAACAACCTAAGAATTTTCATCAAATGCAAAACCTATTTTACTATTATCACAATTATACGGGGAAATTTTTCGCTTTATTACATTACTTGCATTGTCAATATCTCAGTATGTCATGTAACTTACATAACTAAAGTAGACGAGCTCACGCAACCTATCTATGGAAATCCTGTCTTCATATATGTCAAGCAAACATCACAACATGTCAATTCAATATCATCATATTCCTATTACAAGGTATATTATTCCTATAATGTACTATTCACAACGTTATATCAAAACGGGCTTTAAACCGTTATCGTATACCTCTAAACCCTAATTCCATGAAGGAATAATATCTAAAGTGAATGTACAAACTATTAAATCATATGTACAAGTAATATAACATCTCATTTGAAATATACACTCCCTCCAAGTCAAAGTACAAGTCCTTAAAAGCATAATGTACAAGTCATTAAGCATGACTTCTAAAATAGCCGTTTTACCTCTGTTTTCATTCTAATTTCTTCACCATATGTACAAGCTACTACACTCAATATACAATGTGTAAACCCTAATTATTCTATTCATAAACTTTCATACACATTTTTACTCTTAAAACCCTAATTCAAAACTCAGAAACCCTAACCCGAGCTAAATATTACACTATGACTCGTTTCTTCGTTTTTATCCATTGTAAACCTAAACCAATACTCAAATAAGTTGTAATAACATTAATTACAACATTTTCAACCATATTACATCATCATTTCACCATATTAACAACAGTGTACAAGAAATAAATCTAGAAAACCCTAATTGTGCCCTAATTGGAACTTTGGACCCGTTTACTTGTTTTCGCCCATTTTAAACCTGAAACACCTATCAATTCTTGTTATTAATCCTTAATACAATCCTTAAAAACATTAATCCATCATTATTGATCAAATGTACACGAATTACAAGCTTGAAAACCCAAAATAAGCCCTAATGAACCCGAAACCTAGTTTCTTTCATTTTGACCCATTTTAACTAATCTTTTTGCAGACAAGCACTTGCATGACTCATCTCCTTCATACCTAAGCAGCTTACACACCTTCTAAACAAATATCTTCATCATTTATAGTTTAAAATTTGCACATGGTCTCTTGTTTTTTTCTTGTTTAAGTCGTGGCATCACAAGGACCATCCAACACCACAAAGCTACTTTCTAGCTCAAACAACACATCATATAGCTTCTCCTCATCACCCTATAGCCCTTACATATGTCCTATCCTGGTCACATAACATACCTTAGCCTCCAAGCTCATTTCATCTATAAATATGACCATAAACTCTTCATTTGAACTCATCCCCCACTTCCTCCTCTATAACCCATCATAGCAGCAATCCTTTGCTCAAAATGAATTCTAATAGATCCTAAGAAGTCCCAAGAACAGAATTGAAGCAAAATAAACCAAGAAAAGAAGCCCGGGAGTCGTTATTCTAAGCGTACGAAGCTAAAAGTCCTGATTTCAACCCGTTTCTAAGCTATAAGCTCAAACCCAGGTTTTGAATGTTCTACTTCTGCTCCTACACTTTTATAATGTTCATATGATCCTAAATATACTCTTGTTAAACACTTTATTGATTATTGAAGGAATTTGAACTTAAAACCCACGCGTTTATGTTTTGAAACCCTAATTTGACCCATTTTACTTCCTTGCTTAACGAATCGTTATTTTAAACTTGTGTTGCGTTAAAACTTCATATTTTAGTTTATTATAACTTATAAATGTCTATTGAAATGTTAAACTAAGCTTGCATGGAAATTTGGACATGTTTTGTAATTATAATCCATGCAAGGGGTATATATCGTAACTTTCAGAAACTTATAAGTAAAAGGACTAAAAGTGTCATTTTATAAAAGTTATAACTATAGGGGTCTATTATGTCACTTTTCAAAGTACAAGGTTTTCTTGGTATATCTTTTAAACTTGAAGGACCAAAGTCGTAAAAGTGCAAACTCAGAGGGTATATTTTGCCACTTTTCAAACTCAAGGGTCTAAAATGTAACATTTTGAAAAAAAGTATAAAAACACTTTCAAAACATTACAAGACATAACTTTAATTAACGCTTCTCGTGCTTAACATTTCTAGATATTGATTAAAACGCTTAAAACCGATTATATCGTATCATAATACTAGGGAGCTTCATATTAAGGAGTTTCATCTTGGTATTACGTTCTGACTGAGTTGTTGGGTTTACGATTTAAAGTGCCCTAGCTCCTCAAACGTTTACTGAATGACTTCTGAATTATGATGGCCCGAACGGTGATACAATAATTCCAAACTCTTCAATCAAACTCATAACTCTTAAAACTAAAGTTCTAGAGTACAATCTTCCTAAGACTCAACATATTTACTCAGGTTGCGTGACGTGGCTGTTTACTATCATTTTACTATATCAACATTCCTCGGTTAAGATTATGATAAGGTCGTCAGCTTTCATTTCAGAATAATTATTACATCTACCTATCAGGTGAAGTTCATAACCTAGCCTTTACTTATTTTACATGATTTATAAACCCGCGAGGGGGATACATGGTCGTTACAAACTCTTTTACATACTCTTTTATCTTATAACAATGTGATTACTTTTCAATGACTTAGTGAGTTCATAGCCTCACTTTTAATCTCTTTAAATATTTCATAAACTCGTGAGGAGGATACAAGCTATAAAGTACGGATACAAGTGTTTTACCAGAGTATATGCTAATCTGATGTATCATTACAATCAATGTGTAAGTTTTAAATCCTACAAGTCATTAAATTTGACTTCAAGTCGTTAAATTGACTATGGATATTAATCTGTTAGTATCATAGATCCTACAAGTCATTAAATTTGACTTTGAGTCGTTAAATTGACTTTGGATATTAATCTGTTAGTTTCATAAATCCTACAAGTCATTAAATTTGACTTCGAGTCGTTAAATTGACTTTGGATATTAATGTTAGAGTAATAAATCCTACAAGTCGTTAAATTTGACTTCGAGTCGTTAAATTGACTTTGGATGTTAATATGTTGATATATGAGCTCTTCGAGTCATTAAATTGACTTTGGATGTTAATATGTTGATATATGAGCTCTTCGAGTCGTTAAATTGACTTTGGATGATAATGTGTTGGTGACATGAGAACAAGACCAATCAGACAAAACAAGGCAATAACGAGATAAGACATTGTTACTATGATTCATTGCGATTATTACTAATAACGGGTATATAATAATATGACCCAAGATCATAACAATATCATTTTCAAACTAATTGTGTTTATACAATTATTATACTATTACTTGTATTCAAACTGTTTATATCAAACCTATGAATTTCACTCAATCATTGTGTTGACTTTTTAGCATGTTTATCTCAGGTAATTGAGCAAGTTGCGGCACAGAGTGGCATGGACTCGAAGATGGCTGAACTGTTATCATTCAAACACAATGTTTTAGATTTTGGGACCTGCATTTTGTAAAAACTCTGAATATAATGAATGATAACTAAATTTTTCCAACAACGTCTCTTTTGAGTCGTTTTCTATGATTATGATTGTTGTATCCATGAAGTAATACCCCAGATTAGCTTCTGCTGCTATATTGTAAAAATGGGGGTGTTACATAAAAATAACGAAAGTCAAATATGTTAGTTAGTTACTTTAAAAAGAAAAGTACAAAAAAAGAAAAAAAAGAAAAGAACAAAAATATTAGTGGTAGTTAGTGTATATATTTAAAAATGGTAAAAACGGGGCTTTTCTAAACTATTGATTCTTTAATTCCCCTTGACGAACACTTGGCTACTTTTCAAGGTTATGAGTCGAGGGGGATTAAGAGTCTTAGTTTTCTAAGTGCTTACTTATAGCATTGTGTGAGGACACGCAATAGTTTAATATGGGGAATTTTGGTATGTGCTTAATTACACATACCATTTTCTATTAAAACCGGACTTAAATGACCAAAAATGTACCAAAAATATATTGTATTTGTATGTTTTCACTTATATTGTGCAGGTAACGGATAATCAAGAAAAGGACAAAATCGAAGCTAAAACGGACAAAAACCAAGCACGAAATGGAAGAGACCATGAGAAGTCAAAAAGTAAAAGTCAACAAAAGTCAACCCTGACAAAGTCAAAGTCAAAGGCAAAGCCGATATCGAAGAAATGATAAATGGGCCAACCCGTACCCATCTAATGGGTCGGGTTAGCCCATTTAAACATTATGAAGACTTTATAAGACTTAAGCCTTATAAAAAAAGCCCAAATCCAAGAAAAAGCCCAAAAGCTTAACACTGTTAACTGAGTTAACAGCCTAATTCACATGGCTGCTAAGTTTTGATTAAGCCACAAGGACCTCCCATGTAATAACTCTATATATCCTCAAGGGCCTTTTATGCCATTCCCATAAATACTTTTTACCACAAAGGACGAAATTTGCAAAACGAAAGTAAGAGTTGAGGGGCCATTTGTGTCAAAATCCCAAACCCTCACCCTGTTACACCAAAACAGGGATAAAGTTAAAATACATAAAAGGGCAGCAAATTACCCTGTTCATGCTTCTTCAACCTTTGGCCCCTCTGCAACTAAATAACAAAACCATCACCATCCTTTCATAACCCCACATCACATGGGACATTAGCCATGTTGGCAATCCTATGAACCCTTATTCGTTAAAGGATAATGATAAGAAATCAAGGGTCAAGATTGCTAGGATTGGAGAGCAAGCAAAATTGAAGGCCAAGATTGATTTTGAGATTCACCTCACACAACAAACACACATTGCTTTATGTCTCAGCAAAGAAACACACAACAAATGAAACTAAGACTTAGTCGTTTTATATAAATAGGACCATTGTAAGCCCATTGTGGCAAGTAGTTTTAACCTAGTTAATGTTTTTCAGCTTAAATTAGTGTAATCTTTTAAATATTGTAATATTTATTTTTGAATTAATGAAAATCAAGTTTTAGTTAAAATTTCTGTTTTCAAGAATTAGTGTTCTATTGTTGACAAAAGTGTTTTAAAAGCTCATTATAAGCTCTTATCTAACTCTCATACAATCTGTTTTAAGGTACTTAAGATAACTTTACCAAAAACAAAAAGAAATCACACCAAAAACACCACAGCTTATTTGGATGATAAGCCGGATTTGGATGGGCTTATGGACACCACCAGCTTATCTTTGATAAGCTGGAGCTTGTAGATAAGCTTTTAAAAGCTTGGTTTGTCCTATTTGAGCAAGGGCCTTTGTAAGTTCACTTTTAAGATTTTTGCTTATTTACTGTAGCAAGTGCTTATTACTGCTTATTTATGCTTATGCTTGCTAATTTATGTTTGTTTTATGCTTATTGTCTTTGTTTATTGCTTACTTGTCATTCATTTAAGTTTTTGATCAAAACTGCCTATTTTAGCTTTTAACTGCTTATAGCTTATTTGTTTGATTTAAGAGCTTATCTTTGTGTGCTTATTGCCTTTTTAGTAAATCTGTCTTATTAGCTTAATATCTTAGTTTATTTTTGTTCTCATTTATTTATTAGGTGTAGTGCAATATCTAGGTTAGCTTATTTTCTCATTTCTTTTAGTTTATTAGTGTAAAAAAAAGCCAAAGCAGTTAGAGTTTTTAGACTTAGAGTAAAAAAGGCATTTCTGTCCTTTTAACTTGCTTATTTCGTGCTTATTTTTAAGTTCTAAAAATTTTTGTTTTCATAAAAATAGTTCATTCACAGCTTATTTATAAGGTGGTAAAAAATTTGCAAAAAAAGAAAAACGCTTGGGAGTTTGGAAGTCCAAGGTGAGCACAAGGCTCGAACCTGAGACCTCAACAAACTCAACCAAACATTTTACACACAACACCCTCTACCACTAGCACCCTTGGGATTTTTCTGTCTTTGTTTGCACACTTTAATCTTTTATATACATTTTTAGCCCTTTTGCTTATAAGCTGTTTTAGCTTATTTGACAGCTTATTTGATAAGCTGTGTTACCCGGTTTATTTTTCTTAGGATAAGCTTTGTTCAAGCCACTTTTGCTAATTTTTTCAGAATTTTTATAATTAGTTTACTATTTTTAATCATTTAATTTCATTAAAATCGTTTTTAATTCATAATAAATTATAAAAAAGTCAAAAAAATCTAATTCTTTTTTAGAAAATTTTCTTTTATCAGATAGAACCTAGGAAAATTAGATTTGCTTTCGTAGGGTTAAAATTGCAAAATTTGATTTTTTAAAGAACGGGATTGAATCCCGTTCACGTTTTTTGTGTTTTTAAGCTTAAATCACTTCCGTTTTTGGTCTAGTTTTATTTGTTCTAGCATTTTAGTCAATTAAAACTTATAAAAGTCAAAAAGATCATTTTAAGACTTAATTTTGATAATTTAGGGTTTTTAGGTCACTTTTTAGGATTCCCGGTTTAAGTTTTTAGTTTAAATTTGTGTGCCTTATTTGTTTTTAGTGTATATTGTATTAATTTTCCTGTAGAATTAGGAAACCAATCAAAATCTTAGTCATTCAAACATCAAATATCAAACCGACTCTCAACTTTCCAATTCACTCCTCGTTGGGGGAAAAATGACCCGGGAATATCATATACTACTTCCGGTTTCATTGATTTTCTTGATAATTATCCTTATTATATATTTATAAGTATTATATATTTATTTATATATTTTAAAGGGTTAATTAATCTTGAATCAATTTTTGGCGCCGTTGCCGGGGATGAGTGTAAGCGTTTGTCGTTCCGAAGTTTGACAATTAGTGCTTTGAAGATCCTTCCTTGTGAAGTTAATTTTGTTATTAAAAATATAAAAATACAAAAATATTTTTCATTTTCTTTTTAGTATATATATATAATAAAAACAAGAAAAAACCAAAAACATTGTCCATAATTATCAATAAAAATCACCATCAATATAATACTTTCTACTGAAGTATTATCATTAATAAGTTCCCGAACCAAAGATTCAAAAACTTACCTTTTGTGTCACTTGCGAGGTACGGTTCACCCTTGAAAGATAAACAAACTCAAAGAGGGGTATAAGGAGGGTTGTTCCGAGGAACTACGACCCTAAAGGAGAAAGGTTTTTAATAGCTTCGCGCTTTCCTACTCCTCCGCTCCTTTGTGCGTTTTTCTTTTAGAGAGCTACCGTGAAGCCTGTTGATTTATTAGGTTATGTTGCCTCTCTTATCTCATTGTACGTTTATTAAATATATTTGATGAATCAATTGTTGAAAAACCAAAAAAACCAAAAAAAAATTTTCTAAATTTTCTTTTTATATTTTAGTGCATGCGCCTAGTTCTCAATCCGTAATCTTATCCGTCCTTACGACAAGTCCCATCGGCTTTTGTTGAATACATTAATCTTGAAGAACCTATTGAAAATCCGGTCCTCCGTAGTTACGATGGACGATAATGTATATGGGCAATTGCTCGAAGCACCTACCGCAGGTAACAGGATGCCATCGTTTTGCCCGAGATTCACGCGACAACTTTTGAGCTTAAGCATGAGTTTGCTTACTCTTGTTCAAAATAAACAATTTTTTGGAATGACAACGAAGACCCTCATGATCACATTTGTTATTTCACAAGATCACTTCTACGATGAAGTTTAGAAACGTCTATTAGAGTACGTCTGTTAAGCTTATGCTTTCCCATTTTCCATCGAGGGAGCCGCCCAGATTTGGCTTGAAAAAGAACCCCCTCGATCGATTCTTACATGGGATGATCTTGTTTCGAAATTCATAAACAAATTCTTCCCTCCTTCTAAAACAACAAATCTTCGAAATGAAATCACGAGATTTCAACAACGATTTGATGAAACTTTTTATGAGGCATGGGACCGATTCAACGATCTTCTTCGGGCATGCCCACATCATGGATTTTCGGAATTACATCAACTCGATACATTCTATAATGCCTTGAACTCTAATGATCAAGATTCGTTGAATTCCGCCGCGGGTGGTAATTTTTTGGATAAAATGCCTCGAGAATGCCTAAGAATCATCGAGAGCAAATCCAAAGTTCGTCATTCACGAAACAAGGCAATTGTTGCCAAAGTGGGTACGAGCACTTCCAACCCCGGTATCTCACCCGATGTAGCCGCTCTTACCACCGATGTTGCCGAACTCAAAGATATGATGAAAACTTTGATTCTCGATAAACAAAAATCCCAAGCTCCCGCGACCGTAAAGGCGGTCGAGGAAAAATGTGTAACTTGCGGTGGTGCTCATTCTTACCGAAATTGTCCCGCCACCGATGGCAACGTTTATCGTGACAATATTCAAGAATTTGTTTCCCAAGCCGCCGTGGCTAATTTCAATCAAGGAAATACCGGTTACCGAGCCCCGATTACTAATCAAATTCGACCTCCCGATTTTCCTCCCGTACATCAAAACCAAAGAAATAATCAAAACTGTTACAACCAAAACCGGGGGAATAATTACAACCAAGGACCAATCCACCAACCCGCAGTTAATCAAGGACAAATTTATTGACCTCAGGTTAATCAACCTCCAGCTTACCAAGCTCCGGCTCCTTAAACACAAGGTGTGTCAAAAACTGATTTTGAGAGCTATGTCAAAGCTAATGATGTGGTTATGCAAAACATCCAAAGCCAAATGTCCGATATAACAGACTTGCTCACCAAAATCACAAATTCTAATGCCGCTTCTACTTCTGGCTTGGGGTCTCTTCCAAGCAACACCGTTGCTAACCCGAAAGGTGAATTGAAAGCAATCACCACCCGAAGTGGTGCCTCTTATAATGGACCTCAAGTTCCACCACCGAATTCTTCTCTTCCTAAAGTGGTGGAAAACGAACCCGAGGTGACAAAGGACACGGTACCTCCTACTAATAACGGAAGTACCAAAGACGTCTAACCTCCGGTTGTCCATATTGAAACTCAAAATTTTGAGCCCGTTGTTGCTCCCGTTAGTGCTTCGATGCCTAACCCAAAACCGTTGATTCCGTATCCTTCGAGACATAATGATGAAAGGCATCGTGAAAAAGGTAACGACCAAATTGAGAAATTCTATGAAATCTTTAAAGATATGAGTTTTGAAATTAGCCTCACAGATGCTTTGATTCTTATGCCAAAATTTGCCTCGACTCTTAAAGCTTTAATTGGAAACAAAGAAAAATTAAGTGAAATGGCTAGAACGCCTTTAAATGAGCATTGTTCGGCGGTTATCCTCAACAAGTTACCCGAAAAACTTGGAGACCCCGGCAAATTTCTCATACCGTGTGATTTTCCCGGAATGGATGAGTGCTTAGCCTTGGCCGATCTTGGCGCTAACATAAATCTCATGCCATTATCCGTGTGTAAAAATCTTTTTCTTTCGGAGCTCACTCCTACTTGTATGACTCTTGAACTTGCGGACCGATCAATTTCTCAACCGATCGGTATCGCCGAAGATGTCTACGTAAAAGTAGGAAAGTTCTAATTCCTGGCCGACTTTGTAGTCGTAGACTTTGATGCCGATCCCCGAGTTCCCCTAATTCTTGGGAGATCCTTCTTAAAGACCGGACGTGCCTTGATTGATGTTTACGAAGGAGAATTAACTCTTCGTGTCGGCAAAGAAGCTGTTACATTCAATCTTGATTAAACTTTGAGATACTCAGCTAATTATAATGATATGAAGGCGAACCGAATCGATGTCATTGAAATAGCTTGTGAGGAGTATTCTCAAGAAGTTCTCGGTTTCTCCAATGTGATCGCGAGTGGCAATCCCACTCCTTATTATGACCCGATCGTTTCTACCTCTTCTCGGACCCTCACTCCCTTCGGGGATAGTGATTTTCTTCTTGAGGAAGTCGACGCTTTCCTCGCTCTTGAAGATGATCCAACTTCACCGGAAGTTGATCACCCTTATTATGACCCGAAGGGGGACATTCTTCTTCTTGAAGCATTTCTCAATGATGATCCATCATTACCCCCTCCCAGTCAAGGAAATTATTTGCCTGAAATTCAAAAAGAACTTAAAGTTTGTGAAGCTAAAAATGATAAATCTTCAACTGATGAACCTCCCGAGGTCGAACTCAAGGACTTACATCCTCATCTTGAGTACGCATTTTTAGAAGGTGATGACAAGTTGCCCGTCATAATTGCTAAAGACTTGAGTGTCAAGGAAAAAGCCGCTCTCATAAAGGTTTTGAAGTCACACAAGTGAGCCATCGCTTAGAAACTCTCCAACATAAATATATCCCGGAAAGATATGAAGTCCTTGGGAAACCCAAACTTGTACAAGTACATATTTATGGAACATCAACTTCTCTAGTGGGGCTAGTTCGAAGAACCAGGTCAATGAGCATTCATACGATTCCCTGTGGTGGTACATCATATCTCTTTTCCTCAGCTTTCTATAATAATCACTTTCACGAACATGAAACAAAAAGATTCTTTGTCAATTATCAAGATACTTGAGTATAACACATAACTTTTGGTACCTTGACATTTTTGTAACGTATTAACACCTTATGCTCCCCCTACACATGTGCGTCGATAATCGAAAGATGTTTAGCACATGCGTGGATAGGACTTGCATATTTAGGAATAAATCGAATCATTAATTATCGTTTTAATTGTTAAGTCACATTCTCTTCCCCCGATCAAAAGTATGAACTTGTGAATGGTTTTGATCATAGAATGACTTAAAATGTTGTATAATCTCCCACTCAATATGAGGTTGAGGTGAATAGTAAGACAATTATCAAGTGAGCAATTGAAACATGACCTTCAGTAATACCCGGGACAGGAATGCTTACTGCAATCTGTCTTGAACTTGTAAGCGGTTGGTTGTTTCAATCTTTTCTCCAAATAGAAAATCCGCACAGTGTGTCCATTTGAACTGACAAAAACTGTTAGTGGTATGATTCTCTCACACAAACTTTGACCTCGTGTTCTATTTAAAGAGAATAGTCACCAGTCTGAATTGGTAAATCCAGAACATGTTTGATTAAATCAAGTTGTTTTTTAGAAGAAGTGTTCGGGGCTAGACAACTTCTTGTCTGTTTAAAGAAATAATGCGACTGAAACGCACATTAAATCTCTTTTTTTTATGGGTTAGACGGGTTTACAGTCGGAAATAACTGATAGCCATTTCAAAAATTTTTTTTTTTTTTTTCAATATACACAATGATAAATGTTTTAGCATTCAAAAATAGTCACTAGATATCCCCTTAACGGAACCACCTTCTGATCATAAGTGTTGCAATCAGTGAAAACCTGAGAGCATAGTAATCTTTGGAACTAGAATCTAACGCTCGGGGTAAGTTATAAAGGCTACAAAATGGTGTTTCCACTATCTAGTTTAAAGGAACAGTAATCAATCAAACCCAAAATGTCGTTCTGTTGGGTCTCACTGAGGCTTAACACTTACCAACAACCTTTTTTGTCTCCAAGTGTGCTTAGTAGTGTTCACATTATGTTTCCTGGGTTGCTTATCCAAACTCTTCTTAGTATGATTCCTATTATGTTTGGCCTGGGGGGTTTGGTATTCACAGACTTCAAAGAAAGAATCACAAACTTGATTATGATCGAAATTCAAGTTCCTATTGTGAATTGCTGGCTTCCTCCTCGCGTTTCACTATCTTAATAGGCCAGATAAGATGGTTTCCGGTGTGCTCTTTTGGCATAGGTTTTGCGAGGTTCAGTGGCAGGTTTGGTTCTTGTTGTAGTGCAGTAGATTCACAGAAAACATTTAGGCTTCTTGTTTTTGTTGCACTGTTTGGTTTCTGTTGTGGTCTAGTTGAAGTCCTATGGGGTTCTTGACAAAGTAACTTGATTTGTCTTAGGCAACGGGGAGGTATCAACAGTTGGCTCTTTTGGGTGGTGGATTATATTAAGAACCTACGTTGTAAAGTCCTGAAGCAAGTTTACTTTGGGGTTTCTCAGAGGTTGAACGGTCCACTACTTGTTGTACCAGTACTTGGGTTTCAGCTTGGTATTTTCTGCAGTGAAGGCCAATCAAGCTTTGCAGTGTTGAAGTTACAGTGAGTGAGTATTCGCCTTTTGGACAGTTCATTTCATTACTTCTTTTCAGACTCACGTTTTCTACCTTAAGGCATCAAGCTGAATCCTTAAGGGAGGGATCGATCTTTCAAACTGATTCTATCTAGGTTTCCTAATGCCCTGTTGTGTCTCAACTACCTTCAGTCGGCAACTACATTTCAAGCATTCTGTGATGTTGAGATCTGAGTTAGTTTATAAATTATCTGTATAGTGTCATTCTTCCCTTGAAGCTGATTTCTTAAATTGTATTATTTCAAAAATTGCATTTGGATTAGGCTTGGAAGTGTTTATGCACTGGTTTTTATTTGAAATTTAAGTTGTAATCAATTTGGTTCTTTTGTAAATGAGAGTTACGTTCTCAGATTACAAGACCATTTTATGTTGTTGAAACTTCAGCTTCAGTACAAGAATTTGTGTGTTCCCTATCGCATTTGCAGATCTAAGATCGTCGTCCAAAGGCAATTCGAAACTAGGGGGCACAAAACAATTATCGGAAGTAAGCACAATAGAGCTCGATATTCTTTTTCTAAACATTCAAGCATTAAGGCTGTCATTTTTGATTTAAAGATTATTCTTCTCTATGGTAATGTTCTTGTTATCAAGAACTTTGTTCTTACTCGCCTCCAATTCATCACAAATCTGTGCAACTTTGTTAGCAGTTTTTAAACAAACTATTTCATCTAGATAACTATCTACTAGATCCTTTTTCTCAGATAAAATCTTTTCCTTTTCAGATGCAATTGATTTTTCTTTTCCTGAAAGAGTGGATTTAAGCAAATCGTTTTCTTGCACAAGTTCAGCGTTACGCTTGTTACGCTAAATCACTAGGGCTTGTTCTTGTCTAACTTTGTTTTCAAGATCAAGTTTGACCTTGTGGGTATCTAGACGACATATTTCTTGCATAAAAGGAGTGACAGAACTATTTGGGTTACTAGTTTGACTAGCACGTTCATTGGCAGGAAGCCAATACGCCTGTTCACGAGACAGTTCCTGTTGAGGAACAAACTTAAGGGCATTAAGCTTGTCATAGAAACCGTTTGCGGGTCTAACATGTCCTGGTTTTTCATTCATCTTTTTCATGCTAACCACTTGGTGAACCAAGACCTCTTCACTATCCCATATACTAACAGGGTGGTGATTGGGATGCAAAAGGGTATCAGCATCATACAAAACAGGTTGAGCACGCTTGGCCATATAACCTAGACCTGGGTTACGGGTGCCTAGGATGTCCTTGTGCAAGTCATTGGTTGCCTTTTTAGGTTTCTTTGAAAGCATGGGAATAGTTTGTGTTGGCATGTTAAATCTTTGCAACATATCTCTTGCAACTTTGTTAGCAGTTTTTAAACACACTATTTCATCTAGATAACTATCTGCTAGTTTCTCTTTCTCAGATAAAATCTTTTCCTTTTCAGATTGTAAAAATGCAATTGATTTTTCTTTTCCTGAAAGAGTGACTTTAAGCAAATCGTTTTCTTGCACAAGTTCAGCGTTACGCTTATTACGCTGAATCACTAGGGCTTGTTCCTGTCTAACTTTGTTTTCAAGATCAAGTTTGACCTTGTGGGTATCTAGACGACATATTTCTTGCTTGCATTGAAGAAGCTCATTTTTTAAGGTCTCGATTTCCAAACATTTTTCTTGGTTAACCTTAGCATGTCCGTCTAGTTGGGTTTGCAAGTCAGTTAAGATGGCAATCATAGAAACTTTATCAGATGTGTCAGCAGATACCTCAGTTGGAACATTTTGGGCTTCGGTGTCAAGAAGATACTGATGATACGGGATCGTATTGTCATCAATCTCAGTCTCAGCATCGGAGTCTAAATGTTCTTCCTGGTGCATCTCCTGACTCAACTGATAATCCACATTATCAAAGATTTGATTGTCATTGGAGTGTACCTCATTGACTGGATTGTTGGTTGCACTAGTGGATGACAAGTTGGCCATGAAAGCGACAGCAGCATTGGGGCCTTCATCCACGTCTGAGTCATATGCATCCTCATGATTGGCTTGAAACATGTTTGTTGTAGTCAGTGCCTGAGGTTGATCATAAGGTGCGGTGCATTCCACATCAGCGAGGAATGCTTCAGCTTCAGCATCTAACACATCTCCTTTCTCTTTAGCTTCCATCAGTAAAGCTTTATCTTTGAAGTACTGAGAGTCCATCTTTCTCTTGGGTTCTTTACACTGCCTAGCAACATGTCCTTCTCCTCTGCAGTTGTAACATATCACCTTCTTGCCTCTAGCACCTGTATTACCAACATTACCTGGAGCCTTCCTCTGAACTGGTTCAGTAACAATGTGACCATCATGCACCGTAGCATGAGTCCTTGAGTTGGAGGAAGTCCGGAGCTGGTTGTTGGTGGGTGGAAACTGCTTTTGGAAACCACTTAAGAGATTAGCAATCTGAGTCATAGTGGCCATCAAAGCGTCATTCGGAGACTGAGCAGTAGGTTGAGGACTAGGAGTTGAGGGTGATGAAAGAGCAGGTGCAGATGTGGTGTGAGCAACATAGGCCAGTGGATCAACAATACTTGTAGACTGCTCCTGTTTCTTGAGAGTCTTTTTGGCATGAGGCTCGTAGGCTTTGAGATGAGTATAGATCTGAACATAAGGTGTGGTTGAGATATCCATGTTCTGTTTGACATTAGTCACATACTTACCCCAATAGGCCGAAAGCTTGTTGACAAACTTGGTGTTCATCTGATGAGTTGGAATGTTGAGCTGAGTAATCTTCATGTCATTCACAAGCTTGTGGAAACGCACAAAGTAGTCATGAATTGATTCGTTTCCAATAGCACGAAAGCGTTCGTACTCATCAAACAGATCTTCCTTCCTTTGTTGAATAGTCCTACCTGATCCTTGCATGAGCATCTCCACATTATCCCAAATCTCCTTTGCAGTGCTTGTTTGATTGAGGTTGTTGAAGATGTGTCTGGGAAGACCTTGACTAAGAATGATTTCAGCTTGAGTATCAGCCATCTCAAGTTTGTTTTCCTCTTCACTGAATTCAGAATCAAGTTTCTTCCTTGGTGCAGGCACAGCAGCCACAACAGTAGAATCGTACGTTAGGTGGAGGATCAAGTGATATAGGGTGAGGTGTCGGTCCATTTGGGATGGATTTCCATATCAGCTTGCATTGGGTTTGCCTCGAATCTGTAATGTGTATAGAATTCGTCAAGGAAGCATTGTCACTCTTCAAACCAATATAGGTGGACGTGTAATCCGGTACCTGCTCGCATTTGTTTTCTTCATTGGATCCTTTCTAACATTAAGTATGATATGTAACGGATCGCAAGTGATTGTTGATTTGTTGGATTTGTGTTTATGTCTTTGTTGTTGCTTTGTTGTTTGATTATTGGGTTTGGTTCACTCGTAAATACGGTTTAACTAGAATCTAGCTTGTTCGGCTCTCTAAGTCTAAACTCGTTCGGTCCTTGAGGAGGTGAGCTTGTTCGATCCTCCTTGTTTTCCACTCGTTCGGTCCTTGAATTCCACTCGTTCGGTCCTTGAATTCCACTCGTTCGGTCCTAGCAAGAATTCCACTCGTTCGGTCCTAGAATTCCACTCGTTCGGTTAATTTTTTCCTAGCAAGTATCTCCACTCGTGCGGTACTTAGCAAGAATTCAAATCGTTCGCGGTCCTTAGCAATGAATTCCACTCTTTAGGTCCCTAGCACAAAAAGGGGGGGTTTGTTCATCCGTCTCGGTCCAACCTTGAATGCTACTAGTTCGGTTACCATGGGGTGTGTTGGTTGTTCATCTTGTTCGTTTTATCTTGTTCGAGCCTCTCGTTCGTTGTCACACAATGATTTATTGGTTCGAATCACCTTGATTTCCACTCGATTCGGTCCCCTAGCAAGAATTCCACTCGTTCGGTCCTAGCAAGAATTCCACTCGTTCGGTGCTTGAAGACTTGAACTCGTTCGATCGTCAAATCCTTTTGCTCGTTTGGTTGACACGACTCACGAAACCAAGGACCTTTTTCTTGCTAGAAAACACCACGAACAACCTGTAAATCTCCAAGAAATCTCTACAAAAGATATGATTGCCTCGAACAAGTAATGATTAAACATCAAAATGATTCTCTTTCTTTTTGTTTAAAATTAAATCGAATCAAAAGAAAAAAATCTTAGATGTTTTGTAAACACAAAAGAGATGGTTTTTATGATATCAATGTAAACACAAACCATCTATGAACCAAAAATCAAAACAAACAATTAATCTAACAAAAAAAAATTCGAAACCCCTTTTTTTTTCGAAATCAAGAAAAAATCAAACACAAACCAAATCAATTCATCAATCTTGTAGGCTCTTGATACCAATTGTAGGTTCCATAATCATTCATACAAACCTTAACAATGATGTGTAGAATCAAGATGCAGGAAAAATAAAGACTTTATTGATGATGAAGGGAAAAACCTTTTTGGTGTGTATAGATGCCATTTTATAAACCAATATTGACTAACTAAATTGTCTCTAATGTCTAACCTAATTTTGACTAAACTAGGTGTATTTATACTAACAAGGATAGGCCTAGGAGGCCTTTGTGGGCTTTTTGCATCTTGGCCCGTTTACATCATTAAACATTAATTATGTAATTAACTAATGAGCTATAAAATGCTAGTTTTCTTCAAGACCGAGCTTCTCTTGTTAGACTGTGAAATTATGTTTCTAACAATCTCTTTTTAATTGAGGCCAAGAAAATCGACTTTCTACACTCGAAATGGTCTTATCTCGGCCTAAAACACTCAATCCTTTCGCATGTATCTCCTTAACCAGTCGACTCTTAAGGGAAGTCTTAGGAATGCACAAACGATTACCTTTAAACAAATAACCGTCAAGTAAAATAAACTCACCCCGATGTTGCTTGGTTTCAAGCTCCATCCAAATGTTACCAAAATCTTCATCAATTGCATACAACTCCTTAATTGAATCGAAACCCAAAACCTCGCTACTAAGAGCCTCAGGTGTAGTAACACCATAACACTATTTTTTGGCTGCCACGTCAACGCCACATCAGCATAACACCAACACCACTCCCCTAATCATAACACCAAATAACACCACTCACCTCTTTATTTTCATAAAACCCCCTAAACAATTATTTCATTATTTTAACAAACTAATCATTTCATTCATAATTAAACATACAAATTACATAAAAAAACACATTACGAAATTAAAAAAAACATTACGAAATAAAAAAACATTACGAAATAAAAAAACATTACAAAAAAATCATTACAAAAAAAAAAAGTACGAAAAAAAATATTGCGATCTTAGTCTTCGTCGTATCCTCGTTCGCAACAAATCATTTCTCATTTTGTTTTTGATTAATTGTTTTTGCTTCTTGATCCAATAGGCGTCGTCGTCGTCCAAATCCTTGGTGCTCTAGTACTTGAAACCTCAATCATCCCAACGAAGTAGTGTGCGGTCTTTTTCGGCTTGAGCTTCGAAAGCCCTTTCGGCGGCTTCCCGTTTCAGACGAAGCTCCTGCTCCATTAACTCCCCGAATTGGGTTGACTGCTTTACTTACATCGGTGCTTCACTGTGCGTCGGAATTCGGTTTTCTTGGCTGGCCCACTGTGGTTTGCCGGTTCCGGACGTGGTCGTGACTTAGTGACCGAATTAGATCCTCTTGGGTGCCCTGAGGACGTCTCCGGTTTAAAGTCAAAATTGTTCAGGTGCCTCGTACCATTTCGGTGGAATCTCAAAACGGCCCAAGATCTTCTTGAGAAAACGCGACCCCCTTTATGCTCGTCACTGGTAATACTTTGAGCCCTGTTCAAATAATCAACTATCGTTTTCCGCCACTTTTCACCAATCGTTTGGCCGTTTGTACGCGGCGTTGAATCTTTAGGCAATTGGCATCTCTATGTATGCCATTTTTGTATCAACTATCCTTTGTACGTTTTTTGAAAATTTTCATTTTACTTTTTTTTTTTAGATGTTCAAAACCTGGATACTCAAAAACGTTTCTTGCTTTTGTGACCTTCGAAATTATTTTCTTCCGAAACGGTTTACCAGTAACATGTATGCAAAGAATTCTTCTATATTCGGACCGGTAGCCAACGGCCCACTGCTACCGGCTCTTGGGGCTCGTCTTCAACATTTTCCCCCTTTTTGCTTTTGTTTTCTTGCGACCGCCTTTTTTTGGCGAATCGACTTGTTGAGGTTGAGTGAGTGATTGGGAAGTTTCTGAGTTGAATGATGGTGGGTTTTGTTGTAGATCTTGGAATTCACGGTTTAGGACTTGTGATTGTTGCCATCGGAAAAAAGCTTGTTGTTGTTCTTGTTGGTATTGTTGAAACTGTTCCGGCGTCATCGACGCGTTGAGGAGATTCATAAAACCGTTGTTGGGAATTTCAGACATTTTTTTGTGATTGCTAAAAAGATGTATATTTGTATTTGAAGAGTGGTGAATTTGTATGTGAATTTGTATTTGGTAATGTGTTGTATATATAGTGAGTTGAGTGAGGGGGGTAAAATGATTTTTTTTAAATTCAGCCGTTTCAGGGGGTAAATTGAAAAAAATTTAATTTTAAAAAAAAAAAACTAGCCGTTGGGGGGTAAAATGAAACTTTTCAAAATTGGGGGGGGGGGGGGAAGGGTAAAATATAAACAAACCGTTTTAGGGGGTAAAATGATTTTTTTTTAAAGCCCCACGCGTGTTGGCTCGGCCTAAGCGGACAACGGTTGTAGTAATCGCCGGCCAACGCCGTTGCCGTACGTTACTACACTAAAAAAAAAAAAAAAAAACCTCTAATGGACCCAATAGTGGTCTTTTCTACTCAATATCAATTTATGTGTTTTTGAATATTCCTCAATGGTGGCAAGGCGTCTAGTGTATCATCTGTCACAATCTTACCAAATTCAGCTAGTAACGGTTTAATTACCGCCGGTATTGCATTATTCATGACAACGTTAACGCCTTTCACAACTAAAGCATAAGAAACTCTCGTCTCCTTCCTTTCAGCTAGTTATAGATCTGTGACCTAACAATCGTGTTTATTTTTATTTGTGTTGGTGATTTGTGCTAGGTCACAGATCTACACGATCGTATGTTTATTTTTATTTATGTCGGTGATTTGTGCTAGGTCACAAATCCATACGATCGTTATGATACTTTGGTTTATCCTTTATGTTGATACTTTGGTTATACTCTGCTATTAAAAATTCTTTGTATTTATCTAGGTTTTCAGTTCGCTTGAAAATTGGTCTCAGCATGTTGGGGAATTCTTCAACAACTACTGATGGTCCATGTGTGTGACGCTTTGCTGCTTGCTACGATATGAAGACGGTGCTGCATATTAGGTTTTACTTAGCTTTAATATTTGTGTTTTCTCTCCAGTCCAAGCTTTTGCGATTTCATCGATCGAACTGCGGGTGAGTATTAGATGGATTAGGCCCTTAAGCCCGATTGGGTTTATGGGTTGGGTCACATTAAGTTTACAGGTTATAGTCGACATAAATATATAATGAATATTTCACAAACTTTTCTATGGCGCGTTTTCATTGTCTCAACAGCTACATGGTTATTTGAAAGGGAATTATAATTCGAACTAGTGCGATTTGTGTGGTCATTATTATATAAACCAAATGCAGTTTATTGCTATTCTCGAAGTAATTTTTAGTTTTTTCATTAAGCTTATCTTGCAATATCTTATCCAATTAAAAACTTTTTGTATGAAATATTGAACAAAATATCCTTAAGGAACATTTTTAAGTTAAGCTAATAAATATTTATAACATTTTTTTATTGAGAGAATACTAGCAAAAGCTAACTTTACTTGTAATGCGCCATGCATTAAGGCAAAGCAAAGACTATTAATCTACCTAGAAAGTTTAGTGCAATTATACTTTAGTTTAATTGCTCATTGTAATTTTTTTCAGTTTGCATAATACAAACAATATTTATCATGCGATAAAAGAGTTATAATTGCGATATTTGAATTGAAATGCGAATAAGGATTGAGAGCTAAGGAATAAACCTTTCGTATTGTCATTATAACATTGTTATTGTTTTGCATTTTTTGGACAAGAGCACTATTCATACGGGGAAATGTTAGCTGCAATTTATTGTGCTAATTGGCTACAATTTCTAGGGCGCTAAAATCATGGGTCTCCGAAGTATGTTTGCGGGTCTTTTAATGCTATTTTGGGGGCACTTGAATGATTTCTTGTGTATTTTTAGTGAGGAATTATAACCAGTTGACTACAATAATTGTAGCCAAGGTATCCCTATACAATAATTATTGCTTCTGTCAAACCAAAATATTAAAGTTAAGATTTGTCTAACTTTTCATTTCTTTTAGGGCAATGGCACAAAAAGTTATCTCAACGTAAAAGTCATTTTCATATATGGTACTGTACCTTTTTTTTGGCATAAAAAGGTACCCAACTTATTTTTTTGGCCCTATTTAGTTATTCTTCGTTAAAATTTTTAACGATCACCCAGTCGAAGTTTTTAAAGTTCAAGCTACACCGGCTCGCTACCACCACCACCAATCATCATCGCCACCACCAAGCCTCCCCACCACCGAAGGATAATTACTCTTTAAACATGTGGATTGACTTCTGATTCGAACTTGTTTTCCAGATTTACTATATATACGAAAATTATACAAATGCACAAAACACTTATGTGTTGTGTGTGCGTATACTTCTAAATGTCAGGCTATTCACGAAATGCACAAAGAATATCAAGAATGAAGTAATTAGAATAGAGCTTTTAATTCCATAGAGTATGCTGCAAACAATCATCCTTTTTAACTTTCTTTATATTTATGGCTATATTACAGTCTAAATGTGTATCAGTATAGCTGTCAAATGATTCTTAATTTTCAACAGTATTATGTGCATGTTGCATTAGTATTATTTTATTATTCCGACAAACTGATGCTAAGTATTACAGGGTAAGACTAATCCTCTATCTGAAAATTACTACTATGACTCGCAATATCTGAAGTTTTTGTTGTTCATTGTTTCTTTTTTTGGTAAAGGGTTTCAATTGTAAAATTTAATGGGTGATCGTTAAATATTTAACGAAAATACCCAAATTGGCCAAAAAAATAAGTTGAGTACCTTTTTATGCAAGAAAAAAAGTTTGATACCTTGATTAGAAATGACCCTTAAGTTGGATACCTTTTTGTGCCATTTACCCTTTCTTTTACATATTTCGTGTATGTTTTACGTGTATTAAATATTTCGTGTATGTCTTCGGTTTTGAAATTTCATTCATTACTTTTTAACTTCCAATTTAAAAAAGGAGTATTAAGGGGAGTAACATTACTTTTTTTAATAACTTTAAGTTATCAATCTTTTATATAATAAAAAAAGTTACGTTATTTCATAGTTTATTAGGCAATTAATACAATTTCTTTATATAGAAAAAAATTGGACGAATCATGACGCTTGATTTTGACAGTAGGCAAAATCGATCTGATTGGTTAAATACAAGTCAAATTTGAATCCAATTTTGTTAAAATTGATAAAAAAAACCCATGTAGAATGAGAAAACGACCAAAAAATATATGTGTCAAAAATGTGATTAAAGAAACTTTAAAAAAAAAAAGTAATTAGAGAGAAGTGCAAAAATCATCCTTGTGGTTTGTCAAAAAATTGTCTCACGTCCCTCGTTAAATAATTGTCCAAAAAAAACATCACCTGTATCCGTCATGTAATGGGACACGATACATCCTGTTTAACGGTGCAAGATTTTTTCTCGTTAATTTTTTAACGAGGGGAACTATTTTTTTAACGGTGCAACTGTATAGAAGGGTATTTTTGTCTTTTTGCTGTCACAAGGATGTATCGTGAACTTTTGCTTAAAAAAAAAATTAGTTTTTGTTTGATTTTTAATTTCAAAAAAAAAAAATTTACATTATTATTCGTAAAAAAAAAATTTACAAAATCTTAAAAAAATTAAAATTCGCACTTTACAAAATCTTAATTTTTTGAAAATAATTTAAATTTTTTTCGTATTTTTTAAATTTTAAAAAATTCAATTTTTTACGTTATTATTCGTGAAAAAATTTAAAAAAATTTTTTTACAAAGTTTTGTAAAAAAGTTTTAATTTTTTTTACAAAACTTTGTAAAAATTTCGTACTTTTTACAAAAACAAATTTCGTAAAAAATTTTGTAAAAATTTTAAAACTTTCGTAAACTTTGTACAAAAAAATTTAAAATATTTTAAAAAAATTAAGATTTTGTAAAGTGCGAATTTTATTTTTTTAAAGATTTTGTAAAAAAATTAAAAATTTTTAAGAATAATAATGTAAAAAAGTTTTTTTTTAAATTAAAAAACAAACAAAAACTTTTTTTAAAGCAAAAGTTCACGATACATCACTGTGGCAGCAAAAAGACAACAATATCATTCTATATAGTTGCACCATTAAAAAATAGACCCTCGTTAATAATTAACGAGAAAAAAATTTGCACCGTTAGTACAAGGGATGTATCGTGTTCCCAAAACATTAACGGAGGGATGTGTTTTGGATAATTATTTAACGAGGGACGTGAGACAGTTTTTTGACAAACCACAGGGATGATTTTTGCACTTCTCTCAAGTAATTAATAAAACTTTAGTGGTTGAATTTTAAATAATTTATTAGAACTTAAGTGTAACTTATAAATTTCTATATTTTTAAATAACTTAAAAAAATAAACATATACTCTCTTGGATTTTATACCCCCTATACTTTATATTTTAAAAATACAACATATATATTGTTCTAAAAAAACATATATGTTGTTTTAAAACACAATATATATGTATGCATATGATTATACATATCAAAATGAAAGCACGAGTTATTGTTTATTTCTAGTTGGACAACTAGCAAAATCAAGCAATGCGGTTGGCAAATAAGAGTCAAAATGGCATATCAATTTGGTCAAGATATTAAATTTTCGTCTAATTTATAAAATGTGCTAGAAAAACATATGCGTCAACTTTGTAAAAAAAACTTAATAATAGATAGAGTAATTAATAAAGCTTTAATTGTTAAGTTTGAATAAAATATACTTATCAGCTTTTATTTTTTTAGTAGCTTTATAAATTTATTAAATACCTTATATTCTTTATATTTTCTAAAAAATACAACAATGTTTTATTGTTATATATATTAAACTAATATATTTTCACAACACTGTAAATATAAAAAGAAAAACATGAGTTATTGTAACTTATGTATAATTGAATTATTGAGAGATATGTACATATAAAGAACGACTCATGTTATTCAACCACATTATATCTTCATGTAATAAATCCATAGATGCCCGCTTTCTTCGATACGCTAATAACGTTCTGATCCTGTGATTGTATCGATGAATTGAATCCTTTAATTGTGATTTCTATGATTGGTGTCGACGTAGTTATGTTTGCTAAATCTAGGGTTTTGATTCTTGAGATCAATTCTCTTGATTGGAGTGATATTCACCTCTCATTGATCGATTGTGGATTCATATTTTTCTGATCTCCTTGGATTTATCATTATCATGTGTGACGAGTTTTATTAGGGTTTGATTTTTTTATTATTTTTTTAGGGTTTTGTCGTCGCTGTTTATTTTTAAGGTTTGGTTGTTCCTCTTTTTGTCACCATGCTCTTGTCTATGTCAACGTTCTATTTGAAGCCAAGTGTTAGATCTTCTAAATCTATTTTTGTAACCAATTTTCTCGTATTAATTCTTGGGTCGAAGGAATTGTGCAAGGTTTGCGAGGGGCTATGGGAAGGTGTTTAGACGTTTTTATTTCCTAATAGTAGATCCAAAGCAGGTATAGGTTTTGTTTTTTTGTCTCGGTTTTGATTCGTGTTTAAGATTGTTGATCGTGTGGTTGGCAATCTTTGTACGATTTGGATTGGTCGTTTCCATCCTCCTGCTAATATTGCCCGTTATTGAACGTGCATAACAAACCCTGTAAAAACCATCGTGGCACTTTCAATCCAATGCGCATGGAATTTTGGGTCCTTTTGTTTCCGTGCTGCTAGAGACTTTCCACCATTGATTGCCTCTGTTGCTCCTGTATCTTCCTCACCGATGTTGGTTTTGGATGATTCCTGTGTTGTTGAACGTGACCTCTCATGTCATGTCATGGGGGTTTTGTGAAATGATATTAACTCATTTCATAACTATGATTCTTTTAAGCCCTAAGGAAGGTTTTGAACATGTGAAAGCTGTCGTATTCGGTTGGGTTATGGTGTGTTGATTAGAATTGGATAACAGGGTTTAAGGCAATTGGTTTTTGGATCATGTAGGCGTTAACTCTTGGCTTCTGTCGTTTTCAATCCCTATAATGAATTTTGGTGTGCATGAACGTGTTGGTTGGGTTGACATTTGACTTGGTTCCTCTTCATGTTTGCGTCCGCAGAAACGTTTGCAAGTTTGGTAACAAATGGGGGTGCGAGGCTTTGGATATCGAGGATAATTTTGGTTCCTCTTTTGCTCGTAAGCGGTTGTGCATCTTAACGAAACAACCAGAATCTATATTGGAGAAATTCAAGGTGATTTTTAAAGGTAAGGTGTTTGTGGCTCGGGCGAAGGAACTTTTTACTTGGAATCCGAGTTTTCTTGAACCTCTAAGGAGTGTTGTTTATACATCGGTTGACGAATCAAAGCTGGCGCTAGAATCTTTATGATGGGGGCGATTAGTGACTGTCGAGTCAGATGATGAATGTAATGTGGATGGTGTTTCCGAGACAGTTTTCAGTGATAATGTGGATGAATGTAATGTTGATGGTCATGGTAAGGAGACGGACAAACAACAATCAGAGGATCTGTTTGGTTTTTATGATTTATTGAATAAACTTCCCGCTAAAGGCGTTCGTGATGCGAGTACCTCTTTATCGCATCCTCCTGGTTTTACCCCTAAAACTTCTGTGTCGCTACGCTGAATGTTGTGGATTTTGTGAAGATGGGTCCTACTAATGTGAAGACATGGATGAATATGGCCTAGGGTGGATTGCTATGGTTATGGACCATCACAGGAGGTCCATGATTCCTCAATGGAGATATCATCGAGAATCAGTTTCTTCCTTTTCACATAAAGTTCATAACGGTGGCTCTATTCTTGACATTTTGGATGACATGGTTCGGGTTTGGAATTTCTATAGTTATATTTTGGAGGGGGTTTCGAAAGATATGGAAACGCTCTTATTGGCTCACAAGGAGATGAAGATGTTTTTAAATGAATATTCTTTCTCTCAATAATTCAAGCGTCTTGGGCACAAGACGAAAAAGGAGTGAGTTAAGGAGTTAATTATTAGCATAGGATCATTTTTTGCGTTGCAAGAGACAAGATGGATTTGTATTTTCATGATGGACGTAAGTCCCTTTGGGGAAATTTCGAACTTGATTTTGTTGCCAGTGACTCATTAGGGAATTTCGGTGGTTTATTCTTTGTTTTGAGGATGGCTTCTATCTTTCCCAGAAAGATGGCGTACTTTTTGATAATTTTTATAGCTATTTTCGGCCACATGGTTACTCGTATGTCAGATTCTTTTGGTTGGCGGTTTACGCTCCTCAACAGCTGAGGGTAGCATAAGGGTCTCTGGATTTTTTATCTAATCTTTTACGGAGATGGAATGGCGAAGCTATTATAATGGGTGACTTTATTGAGTTCGGACTATGGATGAAAGACTTGGTTTCGGATATTCAATGGTTCTAGTGCCAGTGTTTTATCGGATTATTGTGTCTTCTTTTATTACCCCCCCCCCTTTTGGTCTTGTGGAATGTTAAGTTGGAAGGGTACTCGTTTACTTCGCTTGTCGCATCCATAAGCCTCCAAAATGAGTAAATAGATCGCTTTCATGGTATGGGAAGGTATTATCTCGCTTTGTTCCGTTTTCGATTTAGCTTTGTGTTCTTTGACCCTGTCACTTGTTCGATCATCGTACTATTCTTTTGGTGGGAAGTTTCGTTGATTCTTGGTCCGAACTCCGGTTTCGGTTCTATCATCTCTTGGTTAGGATGGGAGGTTTGCATTCGATGGTGGCGCTTTGGGGTGGCTTTTTCGCTTCTCGATTCCAATGCTTATGGTTAGGTTTAAGAAGAAATGGCAAGCTTAGGTCTATTATTCGTTAATGGGTTAAAGATAAATTGTTTCATATTCTACGCAAAAAATTTCTTACAGAATGATTTGAGTCACTTATTGATAAAGACTTGAATGGGGGCGATACGTTTCTGATGACATCTTCTCAAGTCGGATGGATCTAAACCGACGGCTTCTGCAAGGAAATTAAACTTTTGGTGGTTTTAGGATCTGGTTTCAAAAAATTAAAATCAAATGGGCTATCGAAGGAGATGAGAATTCTAAATTCTTTCATGGTATTATTATAAGAAAAGGTTAAGTTGTGATTCGTGTGTTTTCGTTGAGGGCACTTGGTGTTGTACTGATCAAGTAGTATTGTGAAGGAGCATTTAAGAATCTACTTTGAAGTTCGATTTCTACTAAACGTGTCTATGATCGTCTCAACTTAATGCTCTTTTCATAAATCGGGTGGTCTTCGGATCAGGGTGGATGAAATGGATGGTAGGGCTTTCAGTATCGAGGGAACGAAATTCGTATATGGGATGGGTTTAGGGGTTGCTATGGAAATGTGGCGAGAATAAGTCTCCTCGGCCCGAATGGTTATACGTTTCAATTTTTTATAAAAGTTTTGGAGTCTTGTCGGGGCGATTTTTTGCGATAGCGTGTCGACTATTTTTTTATAGTCTGGTACTGTTTCCAGGGGGTGTAACTAGTATTTCGATCGCCTTAATTCCTAAAGTTAATGATGCTAAGTTCGTTATGATTGTCGGCCTATCAGTTTGATTGATGCGTTTTATAGGGTGACTAACGAAAGTCTTAGTAATCGTTTGGCTACTGTTATATACCGATTTAGTTTCCGAGAATTCAATCGGCCTTTTGTTGCTAAATAGACAAATATTGGGGTCTTTTATCTTAAATGAGGTGTTAAACTGGTGTAGCGAAAATAGGAGCAAGCTATGTTTTTTAAGGTTGATTGTGCTGTAGGCGTATGATTCGGTTCGCGGGATTTTCTCTTGGATATTCTTTCAAGCGTTTGGGTTTGGGCCGAATTAGTTAGTGGATCAGTGGTACTTGTACTTCCTCAATGGGGGGGGGGTGGACTTCCATTTTGGTTAATGGTAGCCAACGTTGAGTTTCCCTTTTTGTTGTGGGTTGAAACAAGGTGATCCGTTGGCCCCTTATCTTGCATTCGTATTTATGGAGTCTATTTTACATATCTCTTTTCCGTGTTGTTAGTCGTATGGGCTGTTTAAAGGTTTTTCAATTGCATGGCTCGGTTAATATTTTCATCTTTTTTATGCTGACGTTGCCTGTTCCATTGGAGAGTGGTGCGGCGAACAGAAATTACATAATATTGTTAAAGTTTTAATTGCTTCCAGCTTGCGTCGGGTCTTAAGATCACAATGTAAGAGCAAGTCTTGGGTTTATTGTCGGGTGTTTTCTCAGAATGTTGTTTTGCAGGCGGCGAATAGGATCGGGTGTGCTGTTTTGAACACTCCTTTTCGTTATCTTGGTGTGATGGTTGGGGAGTGTATGTCTCGGAAGTCGGCTTGGGTTGGCTTGGTGAACAAACTCAAAGCCCGGTTATCTAAATGGAAGGTTAAAACCCTCTCCATAGGCGGCAGATTGACCCTTCTTAAATCCGTTCTTGGGGCCTCTCCAATTTATTATATGTTCAATCTTTAAGGTTCCAAAAGGACAGTGTTGAGGACTATGGATCTTTCCGTGTAGTAAGTTCTTCTACGGTCCTGTTGATTCTTCGGATAGAAAGATTTCGTGGGTAGCTTGGGACAATGTCTTCAGCGTCAAAACTGAACGGTGGTCTTGGTGTCTCGAGTTTCTCGCGTGAAATCGTGATCTTTTGTTGACAGATATTTTGAACGTGGGTGTGGCGCTTCATTTTGGCGTGGATCTTTATGGTGTAATGGTATATCAAAGCGATTTAAGGCTCTAAGTTTGGTATCTTCATGTGGACCGATCATCCCTCGATTTGGTTGCTCTATTTTAGTTGAAGTTAAATCTTTGAAAGATTCTGGGTTTTGATTTTTCTGTCGCGATTGTAAGAAGCGATTGGGGACGGGTCTTGTCTAGTTTTTGGTAATGATTATTATGGTTAGTTGATGCCCCTATTTGTATTCAGTTTCTCAGTTTGTTTGCTCTCGAATTGGATATGGAGATTGTTGGTGGCTAATAAATTGGAGCTTCTTCGGTTCAGTCTTCTTTTCGGCGGGATGTGGGGATGGATTTTTTGTTGATGGAGTCTAGAGCTGTAACTTGGCGCAGAGGGTATGACCTTTCTTCTGCAATTCTGAACTCGGTTGTCCTCTCGTCTTCCAAAGATAGGTGGACTTGTGTTTTGTGGAAGGATGGAGAGTTCAAGGTGAATGTCATCAGGAAACTTTATTGGATGACTGTTTCTCCCTTCGATCGGATGTTAGTGAAACGAGATGGGTTAATTCAGTCCTATTACAGTTAATGTTTTATTCTTGCGTGGCTCGTCGTGATAGGTTACCTACTAGAGTCATTCTTAGCCGTAGAGGTATTTTGTTGGCATTTCTGCTGTTTTGTCCTCTTTGTAAATGCTGCTGTTTGGTTGGATGTTCAGCATGTTTTATTTCGATGTTACGTGGCTCGGGTTGTTCTTCGGAAAATTTGTGTTGGGTTGGGATTTGCGTATTGGAGGGAGACTTTTGTTCTTTCTCGGATCTGGGATGCCTTGTGTTCTTTTCCTTTAGGCTTTTCTTCTCCGTCTCAAGTTATTTTAGAAGTTGTTTTTTATGTTGCTTGGGGGCGGATTTGGATGGCTTCGAAATCAGTTGGTCTTTGACGCTTCGCCTCTAATGTCGACGATTTTTGATGGACATTGTTTCTGGTCCTTTTTATGGTGTTCTAGTAGATGTATTGGGTTTTTTCTTGGGAGTATTGGTTAAAAATCCCCTATCTTATTTCTTTGTAATGTCTTTCTAGCTCCTTGCTAGTTTTTTTAATAAAGTTGCCGTTCAAAAAAAAGGTAAGGATATCCGGAAAAAGCATTATTTTTAAACTACCCGCATTTAAACTCATGGTATTCCTCTTTATAAGTTAACCCGCGTACGGGTTTAAAATCGGCGTAAATTGTTATAACATAAATATAAATATCAAAATGAAGGCACGACTTCACACGTTAATGAGAGATAAAAATAAATAGACGGGATTCTACGTGTTACAATGACACATATTTTTTCAATGTCGTTATGTGCTACTAAACACACATAATTTCTAACACATAATAATGATAATTTCATTTAAACAAAGTCAAATCATTTGTGCAACAAAAATCTATACAAAATATCAATCGGTATTAACACATAATGAAAACATTATGTAAACTCGTGCGTACATAGGTATTGTAACTATTTAAGTATTAAAAAGTTAATATAAATTTATAGAAAAATATTAAACATTACAAACTCATGAATTTATAAATTGTCACACTGTTTAACATCAAAACAAAATTATTCACATATTATTACTCGTTATACTATCTGCCCAAATTGCGTGCGTGCACGGGTTGATATAATTGGTCTGTTGATTAATAATTAAGATATAACTATTCCGAATAAAAATATTAAGTACAAAGAGTCTAAAATTCGAACCGTAAAAATTGAAACGATTTTATATTAATTTACACAAAGCAAAATAAAAAACAACATATTCAAACACTAGATGTTTTTAAAATATATATAATCTACTTAAATCGCAATAACAAAATTAAGATATTAGCAGTAAGATATTAATGCCACGATATTTTATTTCACTCAAAGGGAAGGGAGTGGTCGTGTCATAGGTTCGTGCCAAGCTATGGCGCGAGATAGAGCCATGGCGCACCACTCCGTGGTTCGCGCCAAGGTCTCTCGCGCTGTGGCTAACAGCCCACGCGAAAGATTTTTTTTTTTTAAAAAGTATCCGTTGGGGGGAGCGGGTTTTTGAAAAAAAATACCCCCAAAATCCTATTTTTACCCCTTTAAAATCCTATAAATACCCCTTTTATATTTTATAACTTCACACACAATTTCTATATATATTCTACATCAATTACTTCTCGGTTTTTCTTTGTATAGACCTAATAATTCAAACGATTTCGACACAACCAACACATATGTATCATTATGATGCTTTCTTTCAACCCGACTATGAATCGCTATATGCGAGATTACGAGTCGTATCAACATTATATGAGTTTGTTGTGAGCAAGAAGACGGGGTTTCGGTTACGGTCTTTAGGGGGAGGAGGAGTAAATATATCGAGAACGTGAAGAGGCGGAAGAACGGCTAATCTGCCGACTATTTTTGGTGACGACGTATACGGCCTAAATAATCCGGAGAAACGTTTTGGGAAGGTTTGTATGTGATCTTCACTTTTTAATATAATAGTCAACGCGATTTCTTAAGTTATCGATCGCTTCAGCCTTATTCCCGAGTACTTTACTATTTTAGCTCAGGGCTCGAAGCGAACCGGTCGTAAGAGTATTGGAACTATTTTATAAGTGACCATCAATCCGCCATCGCCAACTGGCGTACGGCACTGACTGATGCAATTTGATGTGTATTTGCAAATTGACTGAACGTACTTACGTGGAATGTTTAAGATAACTTTACTGAATGCATTCACTGTTTATATTATATCATAAGTTTTTAAGAGACAAGTGCAACTGTTATTGAAAAAAACATATAAAATTGCACGAAGAAAAACATGGACTCCCGGGAATGCTCGGGAGTATTGATTGTATGCATTGGGATTGGAAAAACTGCCCAAAGTCATTACATGGGCAGTTCAAAAGAAGGGATCATAAATACCCAACTCTTATGTTAGAAGCTGTTGCGGATCAAAGATTGTGGATTTGGCATGCATATTTTGGGGTTCCTGGGCGAATAATGATTTAAATGTGTTATATGGTTCCAAACTAAATCCCACTCTTAAAACCCCTCTTCCAATTTTTTGGATGATGAAATTGTTGATATAGCTTCAGAATGTTGAGTTTTTTAGTAATTACGGGTCATACATACAGGATGTTACTATTTAGCCGACGGTTATTTATCCGGAAGCTGGGTCTACGTTCTGTCAAACTTTATTCTATTTACAAGGGAGTTAAGACCTTTAAGTTTAAAACAGTTCAAGAAGCTGCAAGAAAAGATATTGAACGGGCATTCGGAGTCCTACAAGGTCGTTGGGGTATTATACGACAACCCGCGCGTGCAATGCAAATCAACAACCTCAAGAGAATCATGTATTGTTGTATAATTTTACATAACATGATATTGGAAAACGAGGGCTGCCCCATTGCCCTTCTGAGTAATAGCAACATTTGTGTTACTAGTACCCCTGCAATCGTGGGCAAAGTGTCCTACTTTGTTACACTTGTGGCACCTCTGGGTGCACGGGCCATTGTGGTGAAGATGGCACTTGGTGCATTTAGGCAGAGATCCCATAAGGCACTTCTTTAGCCATGTACCCATATTTGTAGACCTTGGCGCCATTGTGCCTTTTTAAAGGTGTTGTTTGCTGCAGGTAACCTTGGTTGTTCTAGATGAAATCATTCATCAGCCTTCCTTTGTTGTCAGATTGCCTTCTGCTGTAGGTGCGGAGTTTTCTGATCCATAAAGGTCGTGGCACAACTCAATTATCTCATTCCCACGTCTTGGGTCTTGGCAGATTGTCGTTCCCATAAATGTTATCAGGAAGTCCTACTGATGTACTTGACAATCCTTCGCGGTTTCGTTGGCAACAAACTTTGGTACATATAGGGTTAGTTCTTGGAACACGTTCGTGTATGCTTGGAACATCGTTCCCCTTGACCTTCTAGGTTCCACAACCTCAATTTCATAATTTCTTGATTTACCCTGCGGGACAATAACTTGTCGTCATCTTTTTCTTAAGTACTTCCCAAGTCTAATTGCATATGCCTACTGGACCTAAGGTTATATTATCTGTCCTCATTTCCACCAAGTCAAAGCAGCACCTAACAGAGTGCAGGTGGCAAACTTTACTTGATTCTCAATGGCACAACCACTGATATTGACTCCATCTTCACAATCTATCGAGTCAAACCGACCACGCCTTCAGTCCCCTTGAAGTTCAAAGTTTGACACTTCATGAAGTCAGCATAAAAACAAGGACACGCAGTTTGCACGTTCCTTCGGTTATCCTCGTGCGAACTGTGGCTTCCATCTCCATTGTGGTAGTTTCGCCAAAGAGCTTGGTTCAATCATTGCTTGGATGGATTCTGGAGTCATGTTGTTTGGGTTGGTGTTGTTAACAGGGGTATTTGGTCCTCTTCTGGTCGTAGGTGCCATGATTTGTCTAGATCAAAAGACAAAACATGAGGTTATGTGACAGAATATAATAATGTATAGACAAGATATTAACACAAGATAGGTATATAGTACAATATAACACATCCATTTCATTCATAACTTTGAAAATTTTACATGAAATAGTTGTTGTGTACAAATTATTACAATACTAAAGATCTAAGGCTTTGTTAGCTGGGAAAACCACGAACTACTCTAACAGCCTTTGTACAATGACCTAGCAAGATAATTAATAACTTAAATAACTAGATATCTATCTGTGACTGTCAGCTTCCCCAGGAAGTATCCTGTGTGCATCTGGAATTCCTGCCTCTTGGGTTGGCTGTCTAGCTCTCCTCTGCTGCTCTCGCAGTGATAACAACTCGGCCTGCATGTCGCTCATCTCTCGCCTCATGTCTCTAATGACTCGGAGAGTCTCTACCATCTGTGCCTGACATCTACGGTCAGTCTCTCGAAGCACTGCTAACTCAGCCTGCTGCATCTGAAAGCAACTCTCATGTACCTGATGTTGTGTTCCCGAATGAAAGTACACTGGCATGCTGGAGCTGTGTCTGGTTCTGTGCCTGGAGAAGGTTATTCTGTGAATTACAAAGATCACGATGGGTCTGAAGCTACCTAATGAGTCATCTGACTCAATATATCGAGTGAGCCAAGCCTCTGGGAAAGCATATGCCTCTTCCTTCCACTACATTACTGTCTCCTAGAGAGTCATCCTATCCCCCATAAGTAAATCGACCCGCTGCGAGTCCATATCGACTCGCTGTGATATATGAGACCTACTATCCTGAGCATCCTCCAGTAAAGCATACAAGTCCTGTGTATCATGCTCATGGAGCTCAGCAAGTCTTGACCTCTTGTATTGACCTCTCTAAGGTTACGGTGCGTATTCGGGCACTGCTCTGCTGGATCCTCCCAGGGTATCCCTAATACTAGTACCCAACATCTCTAATCCCTTGTCGTCTCTCCTCAACATCTACCGTGCTGACAAACCCATAATCTATCCCCTGACCTCTGGTAGGTCTAGCAGTAGAACTCTCTCCAACCTCATATCGGGAGCCTAGAGTGGACAAACACAACCTCTTGCGGGGTGGCTGCTCAGACTCGGGAATATCATCCCTATGGTCAACAGGTGGTGGTATATATAGAGATGGTCGTAGTGGTGGTAGTAGAGGTGATGGTAATGCGGCAGCAACTACGTCAATGAGAGCTTGAGTGGATGTTATCCTGAGTGTTTGGATTTGAGTTGGACACCCAGATGATGGTAGTAAAGGTGATGAATGTGCGGGTGGGGCCATGCACCTAGCAAGGCGCTCCCCTGCAGAGGGTGGTGAGAGTGAGATAGGTGGTGATGGTGATGGAGTAGTCATGGCTAGAAGTCTCTCGACCTCTGCCTCTGGTGGAAGGGATATGGAAGTCTGAGGCCGGGCCTGACGGTAATCTAGCACAATAGTTAAATGTCAGTGGAGGGTGGTGGTATAACAGGCTCTGTTCCCTCAGGTGGGAAAACAGGCTCATCAACAGGTACAACAATAGCAGAGTCGGCCGGAGCTAAGTGCTCCTCCTCGTCATTCTTATCATCCTCATCCTCGTCATTGGCGTCATCCCTAGATGGATCACCGTCATCATCATCTCCATCATCTCCCTCGTCCATAGGATAGTCAACCGGACCATCCTCTGTCTCATCATCCTCATACTCCTTTGGATCCTCCTCGGGATCCGACTCAGTAACATATCCGGGTGACTCAGTTGTGGGTTGAAACTCAACAGGATGGTTAATGGCTGCTCCTCCGCCGGAAAACTCATGCCTCATCCTTAATGTATTATATCAGGGTTATATAGGCTCTGGCTAGTAGTCAATGATAATGTGCCTGTACGAACATTGGTTCACGCTCATCCTCATCCTGAGGAATGGTGGTGTCTGTGGATTCCTCTGGGCTGGTATGTAATACGGTGATGGTGGATCTACTGCGCTGTATCGGGAAGTCCGTGTATCCTAATTACGATGACAGTGGTGGATACCGCCGCAGGTATCTCCTCATCATCCGCTCTCCAGAAGGCTTTGTCGGGCTCAGAGTCGGTGTAGACAGAAGTGAATGTGACAGCTGATGAAGCAGAAGACATGACTGCTGCAAAAGAAAAAATAACTTATATAAGTATTACTTATAGAAAAAATTGGTAAGATATGTCTATAAGCTTAAATTATAATAGTCTTATAGTAATATACGTAATATCATTTATATTACACGTATTCGAATCATGTATGCACTTAAGTTACCCTACTAATGCTTAAACATTGCATGCAAGTAAGCAATAAATTTGATGCAACAAGTAATGTGTGTACATCCCATACAAACCCCGTTTGTAAATCAAGTGTTTGAAAATGGTTATAGTCCAGACAAGACTTTTGACCTAGTTCTCTATAACCTTGGCTCTGGTACCAATCTGTAACACCCTCAAATCTGAGCACGCAGCGGAATGTTTAAATATCCGAGGGCATTACATTTATGGATCAATAGCACATGATTTGAGAACGACTACTAATACGGATCGTTGAAAAATTTAAGGATACATTGAGATTAACAAAAATACTGTTTTGGTACATAAGCCTTTGGCTTCAAATTGTTAACAATATTAAAATATTAATTTACGGTTATATAACAATTATTCCCAAATGTAATAAGACCATAAATCTTAAGTGTTGACTCTTCTCAATTATTGACTTCCAATGTTCATGCACCTATGTGCCTTATTGACTTGAAAAACATGCTTTTAAAACGTCAACATAAAGTTGGTGAATTTTAGGTTTATGTAATCAATTCGTAGGACCGCAAGATTTTCCATGTGTATAATTTTGCAAACACATGCAATACATTCTAAAAAGTGTCACGTTTTCTAAGTCATGACATGAAGCTCGACAGGTATGAATGCATATTTATGTGCCAATGACTGCCGTGTGAAGGATGTTCTAACCCGGAAACATCCAAATTCGACATGGTTTATAATTCGTTCCCAGTGAGTATATTGCTAATCACCCGTGTAACGTGGGATTGTCAATCCCATTAGAATCTATCTATAACATTCGCGCTCACAATCCAGTAATTGACAGTTCATGAATAAGGGCCTCAGTGGGTTATCGCGTCTTTAGGCAAACTACGTAATCATTGTATAAAAGTACTCTGCGTCCAAATTTGTTTTTAAAACAAAGCATGTTCTCACCCCAAGGATGTAAATCATTTAAATAATTGTAAAACATGGGGCTATGAACTCACCTCAACAGGTAGTCCTCTGAATGATATTGTATATCTAAGTATGAATTGCACCGTCAAATTCCTAAGTGAATACGGCTAGTCTTAGTCTACAATTTAGGCTAAAGACTCAACGTATAAACTACAGTCAAATTGGTAGTTTATATATATACTGTTATCACTTGTGTGGTGGTGTACATGTTTAATGTATTTGTATTCATTCGATAGCTCTTGGAAAACATATACACTTTGTTAATAAATATACTCGTTTATTAAATCGTTAATCAAACCCGTTCAATGTCCGAATATATTACTATTCGACTACCTCGTTAAGTGTTTCATAATTTTACTATTGTTTACAAGGTACCCTTGAATTTCTAGATATTACACATTAATCCCTAGGTTTATAAAATATAAACACTTACACTTTAAACCCCTTTAGTTTTGATAATTACATAATTAGTCCTTTAAGTTTACAAGGTTTCAATTTAGGTCCTTATTGTTTCACAACAGTCCCTATGTTTCCAGAATGCTCAAAACAGCACCTCACCTTATTTATAGTTCGAAAATGACAACTTTAATCATTTATGTTTTGAATTGTACATTTTTAGTCCCTTAATTTGAGAAAATTGCATTTTAGCTACAAATAAAACTCAACAAGTGGCATCTCTTTTTGTTAAGTTCAAATAAGTTGTAAAAGCTGTTTTGGCTTATGGATAAGCTATTCGAGCTTATTTTTAGCTTAACGGGCCTTATTGGGCTCGTTAAGGTCCGTTTAGCTTTTAAAGGTCCAAAACAATTTTAATAAGTCCAAAAGCCTTTAACAAGCTCATGTGGGTCTGTTAAGCTTAAAATAAGCTCAGGGAGCTTATTGGAGCTTATTCCAAGCTTATTGGGCTTACGGGCCTAATAACTCAACTCGTATAGAACCTTAAGGGTCCTTTAGGTTTATCTAACTTATTTCTTGGGCTTATTTAGTGCTTTAGGGTCTGTTTCATTTCAGCTTATATAAATAAGCTAATAAGTACTCGATAATGGGCTTTTAGGCCCATTAGGAGCTCGCCAAGCTCTTTAAACCTTTAGGCTTGCTCTATTTAGGTCCGTTAGTCTTCCTAGGCTTATTACAAAATTAATAAGCGGTCTAAGCTCACGAATAAGCAGTCAAGGCTTATTTGTGGCTTATGGACCTTGTTGACTTACGCCAATGGGCCGTGAAGCCCATCAAGGGTTTGTTTGGTTTTCTAAGTGGCATGACTTGGTCTATTAGGGTCCGTTAGACTTTCTTGGACTCATTAAGCCCATCAATGCTCATACAAGTCCACTGATAAGCAATCTGAGCTTATCATGAGCTTATTGGCTTGAATTAGGCCTAGTTGTAGGCTAGTGAGCCCGGTAAGGGTTCGGGTTGGTTTCAAGTGGTAATACAAGACCCAAGTTGGTTAGGTTAGTGCTCCTATCTTATTATTAAGCTTGAATAGCTTATTGATAAGCTATGGTTCCCATTCTCGGGCTGTTGGGCCTATTAGGCCCAAACGTGGGTTTTGATTAATTTGTTTAAGGCCCATTGTGGCCCGTTTATCATTCCTAGCATACGCATGGTTCGAAATAAGGATCTAGTGACTATGTGCCGTCGATTTAGCTCGTATCTAGACTTTTTTCACTTTCTAGCCACACGGTAAAAGTGTGGTAGAGTATTCATTCCCAAGCGGACCAATTGTTTATATTTTTTAAAAGGTTTACGTGTATCTTTTGTAAAAATGGTTTGTACGTGCCATAGGTCTCGTTTGCCTATAGACGAAAACGTTAAGTCCTTTGTTTACTTGTTTAACTTCTTTGTACATGTGTTTTAATAAGTCTTAGCACCACACGAGTATAACATGTACATGTATAGCTACGAAACCCTATATGGGTCCCGACACAAGTATAAAAATCAAATGAAAACTAAGCTATGAATCTCATTGAGTCGAGAGAGACTTACAATGGTCCTAGAGCTTGTAGGTTTAAGAAATGATTTGGACGTGTAAATTGGCGAACCCTTAGTCATAGTAACTTTGTGGATACTCGTTGGTTCTGATTATATATATATGTGGTGAGGGGTGTTTGCGTTGTGGCTAGTCGACCCGACAAAAAGGAAAAGCACTAGTTGTTTTAGTTGTTTGAGGAGTTTAAGGAGTGTGTGAGTTTTGTCAAGAGTGTCAATGGTGAGATATGGAGTGTTGTGTACTTATAGGCAGATTGACTAGTTCACTGACTCCTAGTACACAACAAACCAAACATGCATAGGTAGTGGTATTTGGGTTTTTCTAGTTAACTACTCACCCCCCCCAATGGTTTTTCTTGCTAAAACGTTTAGTACATTCTTACTTACAGTGTGATGTGTTTTGTACTAGATTTGCTTAGCTAGACAATCTTATTGGGATTTGTATGCATTACATGCATGGAATCGTAGTCTCTAGGAGGCCAAAGGAACAAATAGAAATAGAGAAGAAGGAAAGAGGAAGAAATTTGGTTAATATCCAATGTATAATAGGTTAGTGGAGACAATTAGGACTAGTATTAATTAGTTAGATGAAGTACTAGTACTTGTAGGATCATTAGTGGGATTTTTAAAGATTTCCTAGATGTATTAGTGTGTGTAACCGGCCATAGTGGGCATTTGACACAAAATTGATTTAATTTTGTGCTTAAGGTTTAAAAGTGGGTATTTGTTTGAGTCTAGGTAAGTCTAGGTATTTTTGAGGTGTGTTCAAACGTATTTTATCGCGAAACGTAACCTTTTTACGTGACCAATAAAAATAAAATACACAAGGTGCTTAATTATCTTCTTAGTAATTATATATTACTTGGTGGATGTAAACCTCAATTTATTTTATGACCGTTTACATTAATTGATTATTTCTAGTTTACGCGATTTAGCTTAAAAGTAATTATTAAAAGTAAACGCGTATCGGACTAAAATAAATAGTGACTGATAATAATTGTCGTACAATGACATAAAAATGAGAAATGATACAAAAATAACACACATACATACCAATTTTCCCACAAAGGGATACATCATTGGCTTTCTAAAGAAGTCATCTACCATATTGGTTTAAGTTTCCAATAAATTAAACTTTTAAATATACAATGAAACTCTCCTCCCTAGTAGTACCTAAATCAAAAGTAATAGCTAAATAATGCGCAATCACCACACCGGTGATAAGATAAAACTCTGATGCAACAATAACCTCAATCCAATGGACCTAAATCTTGAAATCCTCCTACGTACTAGTCCGTAGTTGATAAAGGTATGAGGTTTCAGCCTACGGGAAGCATTTTGAATCAAATCTTTAGAAACATAGGGCCCATTACCCAGAAAGTTTTGGATCCAAGGTGAAATTACTGTTTTACCCTTATTTATCAAAGCCGCCAATTTTCCAAAATTTTATCACTCCACTAAGCTGAGTGTATCTCCTAAACTGTGCGTTCACAAAAGCCGAAACGACTGCTCAAATCTAAGTTTTTTCGATATCTAAAGCTTACAATTTTACATATTTAGGTGTTGCTATATAAGTTTTTGAACTTATTACTCATTCAAATTCTGGTCTCAAAATTTTTTGTGACTAGTTTTGCCATGTTGCGATTTTCTATTCGTGGGCGTCGATTTATGACTCGTTCGATTTCTTATTATGTAATTTTCTACTAAGAGGTTTATCTTCCTCCTAGTTTAAGTTCTCAGGTCTTCATGTACCAAAAATATTTTAAAACACACCCAACAAGCTGCTATCCCAAAGCAATCCCCAAAGAATTTTTAACAACAATTTTTTTTGTAGTTTATGAAAATGAGCGTAATCTAAAATTTATAGATGCTTTTTATGTGAAACCAATTGGAGGTGATAGACCTAAGAGTTTCCTACAGGTACCTAAATTTTCTTTTGAAAAGTTATTACAAAAATATAAAGTTATACCCCTTTTCCCAAAAGTGTTCCATATTTGACTAGTTTTAGTAAGACGACGATATCTCACTCATCCAGAGGAGATACGACCCTATCCAAAGAACCACATACACTTAAGACATATGCCCACATCCATATTTGATTTCCTAGGTGCCTTATGACCAAAAATAATTCACAATCAACCCCACAACCTATTGGTTACAAACTACCGTAATATCCATTTCAAAATCCAACCAAACACCATTTTAATTCCTCCAAACGCCAATACAAAGCCAATACCCTATGACCTTAACACTCTTAGTCAAACACAAAACTTATAAGGACTTCCAGGACAACTTTCATGACTTACTAGGTAAAGTCGGCACAAAGGAGAATCAGAAGGATAAACAATCGCCAACTTTATTCGCAATAGTTCTAAAAATAGCCGTTTTCCACATGAACGTTACGCGAAATATGTAATAGTCGTTTTCCAGATAACGTGAGGGTTCATGGGATGACATATAAAAGTCACACTCTCATCAATGAAAATTTTCAAAACAATAGGTTACGAAACAAATACATACTCGATTGTAAGCACGGGGGAAATATTTGAACTCGCAGTCGAATAATAAGTCACCCAATCGGATCGAGGAATCAACATCACCAGAAGATGAAAAGTAAAGTCGCGAAAAAGTTTCAAAGATAATCATATAACAACGATGTTTTCATCACGTATCAAAATAATTTTATCATATCGCATTGAAATGCTTAAAGAAATTAAACTCTTCGCAAGAAGCGAATATCAAGATATATATATAATCGTATACCATAGAACGGATGCCGTATATATATCTATATTCATATATATACTTATTACTTGTACCAAGTGTCAACCACTTGTTATGCACATAATATGCAACCAAACAAATAAATATACCACAAGGCTTCTAAGGCATCGGGATACGATGCGGCGCGCTGGTTTATCGGACAACGCGAATAAAGACTCTGTGAAAATTTTCCAAAAAAATTGGGGTTGTCCAAGTTTTGTAAAGATTAGTTCACTACACTCGGGCTCTTGGTACCACTCTAAGATACCCCCACACCAAAATACGATACCGTAGGCGGATTACAACGACTTGGGGGGCTACTTCATAATACAGGCACCCGTGTCCTAGTTAACGTTCAATGATACATTTATAAAACACAATTTCATTTATTAGAAAGATCAAAGTTACATAGGTCCCAATACCAACGTAGAAAGATTATTTCTAAAAGTCACAACACGACTTTATTTCCAAAACATTTATTTAGTTTAAGACACTACTTTACCGAGGCATCGTCCTTGATATCCGCGTTCCGTCCCATTCAATCCATCAACAACAATTTACCTGAGATACATGCTTAAAACGTCAATAAAACATTAAGTGAATTCATAAAGTTTACAATTTAACACATAGAACGCATATTTTGGGTTCCATAAAACGTCAACAACGTTGCTTTGTGAGTAAGCAAGTTATAACTTTATGATTTCTGACTAAAGAGCCGTGTGGGAGGAAATTAACACAATTCATCACCGTTAGGGACGAAATCATGACCCAGGAAGTATGTTTTCCACTGTCCCCTAAATACAATCACATAATATAGCCGTTTCAGGGTGCTCATATCGGATTCATACACGGACAGGGTTGTGACAAAGCAAATAGATCTATTTTAATGCATTAATGATTTTTACCAAAACATGTTTAGGATGATAAAAGTGACGGTATTATTGTGATAAATGTCTTGTAATAAATAGAGGAAAATTAATATTGCTGTAATAGGTTAGGTGATAGGCCCTACGTGGACTTAAATAACGTCACGAGGACACGACTAAATAGCGAAAAGATAAAAGCAAGAGCTCCCTCTGCTCTTCCTTGTAGTTGGGTAGAAATACCCCTCCTACCTCATTAGTAGGTGGCCTTCTTAATCAATTAATCTTATTTCTCTAATTCTCTTCCTCTCTCTTTCTCTCTCTACTTTCTAATCTTTCTCTCTCTAGGATAAACACACACACTACACCTAAACACGCACTCTATTGCTTATTGATCCTAAATTCAAGACCTATCAAGTGGTATCAAAGCTGCATAGGCGATTCATGATGTTTAGCTTATTCTGGTCAGCTTATTTTGCATCTTATTTGAGCTTATTCGGTACAGTTTCAGCTTATTTAAGCTTATTCAGTCTGTTCAGCAGCTTATTCAGATTATTTTAGTTTAGAATCTGCTCGTGTAGTTTTTACATCAGTTTACAGCTTATTCATTTTATCATCTTATCACACAGCTTATTACTCAGTTTAGCAGTTTATTTGTTATTTTCGATGTGTGAGTTGATCGAGTTTTGTCTACTTATGGTTTTATCGTAAGATTTGTTCAAACTCAATCAGATTTGGTTATTAAATGTGCTAAAACTGCTGTTTTAACAAATTCAAAACTGATTGAACATCAAACTCAGAAACAATATCAGATTTATCATTTTCGGAAGTCAAACTCGGAATTAACTTTTGGTCAACGGTCAAACTCAGAAAATATAAATGATTATTCTGAAAATGCTTTGAGTCAAGATTGAAAATGAAAAAGAAGTTACAAGGAAGAAACAAACACAGATCTGTACAAAATGTTTACATCCAACTCAAATGAGTTCACCGAGTTTCTAAACTCGGTTACTACCGAGTTTGAATTGAGTTGTTTTCAACTGCTATAACAAAACTCGAATCTTCATAACCAACAGCTTCAACAACTATAACTTCAACAAATCCACAGCCTCAACAACTACAACTTCAACAAGGGACCATCATTGGTCTATGAAAAGCTTAAAGCTTTGTTAATTTTAAAAATAGATAGTGATGCACCAAGACAAGACTGTCTCCTTTCTCACTTATTTCGGTCAAAGATACACAAGCAAGAGAAAACCTACCGAGACCTTGTAAAGATCTTGAAACCAAAACCTTATGTTCTTCATAGGTTGCTTGATTCGTGCAATATCATGAAAAGAGGTTAGGATTTGATGGCTGGTGTTTCTCTCTTGTTTAAGAAGATGAAAGAAAGGGGCGTCTGTTTTGATATTGGAGAGATAAGGCTGTAAGAGATTATGTTTTCTTGATTGTTGGATGCATATGATTTGGTTTTAGAGTGGTGGCTGATATTTTATCTAAAGGAGAGATAAGGGTGGCGTATGGTTTAAGATAAAATGATAGGGTTTTGAGTTAAGTTATCAGTTTTATTAATCAACACATGGGCCATCAAAATCTGTTGTGAGATAACTTGGGCTATTGTGTGATTATTAATAGGCTTGTCTGGGCTACATGTGAGTGGGATAATAATTTTATTAATATTACGCCATAACCAAAATTGATAACGTGGAATCAGTATATTGGGCTGGATCCGAATTTGTGGGCTTAAAATGATAAAGGGCCGAATTTTTGTTAATTTTTCAGACAAACATCACTTATTGCTTAAAACGATCCTTATTGAAGATTTACGAAAAATGCTAAAAGGCTATTCTCTGGATTTAATCGCAACAAATGACTACAGGGTTGATTCTTTATTACTTATTCAGGATTGAAGTAATATGTCACGGGGAAGTGTACTTATTTCATCTTCTGGCCTTTCTACTTCTGCAACGAAGATGACTTGTTTGAGCATTTAGGATTGTCATGTAAGACTTGGAAGATTGGTTACTTTTGTGATTCTCTCTCTCTTTTATCCACAAAGTAGCTATCACTTTAAGGAGTTATGTTGTAGTGCTTAGTGACTCACGTAGTTGAGGATTGTTTAAGAGATTTTTCCGGATAGTACAAGCTTAAGTCACAACTTTGGGGGATGTTACTTCAATATCGAGTTTGTCATATTGAGTTTTCTCCATCAGTGGTCATTACAAATAGCCGACAAAATGTGAGGTTAGAAATAAACTAGTTAGAGAGGAGAAACAAATGGAGGTTGGTTATCGGCAGTTGATTCTTATGCTTAATCGACTTTATTCTACATCACACATGGTTGTTCTATCGAATATACGAGCGTGCTCAGATTATGATTTTTTCGATGGTCATCGAATGCAATCAGGGGGAAGAAAAGGAAGTATTCGATAGATTGCATTAATCAGGGGGAAGAAATATGTACTTTCTCACTTTATTTCTTTATGTTCTATCTTCAAGTACTGGTTTCAACCTTATGGAAGAAGAGATTATATGCTGTTCAACACATTCTGGAATGGTTTAGTGTGTTATAAAGTATGTGTGCTCGTGAGGATGTTGATGACGTCTCCTTGTGTATCACCCTCAAATTCTGGGTTGCAGCGGAATGTTAAGTTTCCTCAAGGGAGTAATTTAGATCAATAACTCAGTTATCGAGAACGTCCACTAAACGTATCGTTTTGAAAAAGATACATGATTAACAAATACTTGTTTGTTACATAAGCAGTTTACGGCTTCAAATTGTTCAAAAATAATAAATAAAGATTTCTTTGGTTTATAACAAATTGTCCCAAAATGTAATTTAGACCTACATGTCCTTACACTGTTGACTCTTTCAATTAGTGATTCTAATGTTGCACGCACACCAGTGCCTTAATGGTCCTGTAAAACATGCTTAAATATCGTCAACATAAAGTTGGTGTATTCCTAAGTTTATGTAGATCTTAGGTTGTTAGGACCGCAAGATCTTCCTTGTGTATGACTTGAGCAATAACATGCAAACATCGTAAAAAGTAATTACGTTTTCCATAAGCTTATGACACTGAAGCTCGACATGTATGAATGCAATATATTGCCAATGAATGCCCGTAAATGATGTTTTAACCCTAAACATCCCAAAATCCGACATGGTATACGTTCGTTCCCAGTGATAGCTAATCACCCGAATGGGGGGGAAAAAATTGTCAATCCAAATAGATCTATCTATAACATTACGATCACAATCCAGCTGAGTAATTGGACAGGTTCATGATAAGGGCTCAGAGGGTTAGATCGCTATAAGGCAAACTCGTAAACCATTGATATATATGCATCCAATTTGTAAAACAAAGCATGTTCTCACCCCAAGGATGTAAATTGTTTAAATAATTGTAAAACATGAGGTATGAACTCACCTTAGTTAATTGTTCCTCTGAAATGATAATTTTATCCAAGTTGGCGAATGAAATCACACGTCACAAATACCTTTGTTAATCACGGACCAGTTTAGTCTACATAGTTTAGGATCTAAACTACTCAATGCAAAACCATAATAAATTGGCTAGTTTATATATATAGGTTTATACACTTGTTTGGTGGATGTACAATGTTGATTGTATTTGTTTTATCCTTTATGTCTTGGGATAGGTGTACGACTATTATACTTTTAAGTTTACAAGTTGTTTAAGTATTAATAATAAATCATTATTTATATTAGCGGTGACTTTAGTTATATAAGTTTCCGTATTAATATCACGACTAGTCCGATTCCATATGTGTTTATTTAAATCACTTGAATAAGATTAAAATTACCCTTAGGGTTTCATTATGGCAAAAACAGTGCCTTAAGTTTTAAAAATAGAATATTACCATTTACATCCCTTGATTTCACATAGTGATACGTTTAGTCCCTCTATCTTTAACAAAAATTACATTTCTAGGTTCTTTGTGTTCCAAATAGTCCCTTAATAGTTTAGGAATGTCAAGAATAGTATTATAATACAATAGCATGTATTAAACAATATGCTGCAGTACTAACTCTGCTAGCTTAGAGTACTAACTTCATGCTTGCTGTACTAACTCTGTAGCTAGTACTAACTTTTACTAACAGTAACGAACTTCTTAAGCCTGACTGTATTAACTTCTAATTTAGGCGTATCATAACAACCATTAGTGAGTTATAAATTCGTTATAGAGCTTTGTTTGAGTTCGTGTTTCTGACACAAGATAGTTTAGGAATGTCAAAAAACAGTATTTATTAATACACCTAGCAGTATTTATATAATATGCTAGCTCAGTACCTAACTCTGACTAGCAGTACTAACTTCTGCTTTGTAGTATACTAACTCTGCTAGCAGTTACTTAGCTTCTGTAGCAGTACTAACCCTGCTAGCAGTACTAACTTCTGCTAACTTATTTTGACATATCCCAAACAACCCTAGTTCGCCTATACTATTGTGTACACATCCTTTATTGAGCAAAATGAGTTGTTAAGTATTATGATACGTGTCATGAAAGTGTTTCCATTTCCAAACGAGTTATCAAACCTCTTGGTTAAATATTTTACGTGTGCATGTCATATATAAACATTTATGCTTATACATAAGATCTTTGTTACGTGCCTTATGGATTTTGGTTCACCACACAAGTCTATATATGTTGTATATTGTAAGACATGGACATGGGTTGTGTCTTGCTAGGCACGAAACCATATTTAGCTGTTAAACTAATAAAGTTGCCTATATGACACATGAAGCAAACATGAAACTTGAATATGAATGTAGGGCTTAAGAGCACTTAAATGCGGTCTTAGCTTCTTGAAACGTATATGTGATCATGTAGTCATGTGAAACTTGACCCTTGTTATACCCTAAGCCTTTAGTATTAAACCAAATTCTTTCTTGCTTTCATAACCCTTAAACGTATAACCTTTAGCTTGATGACTACTAGTGTTGATGTCGTATTTGTAGTGGATGGTTTTTCTCGGCGGTGGTGACCCGAACACAAATTAGAGCAAAACAACGTTGGTTGGATTTTGAATTGGGTGTTGTAAAAATGTGTGAGTGTGGAAACACTCTTAGTTGTAAGTCTCTATATTTATAGGAGGATTATCTCTATACCACTTCCTAAAACCATGTACCTTTGCTAGCTAAGAGTAGTAGTTTAAGTACATGTATTGGTGGTTTTTTAGGTAGTAGGCTTTACTTAAGTAACATGTTTTAATGATTTTTAGATGTACAAGATTGAGTCAGAGATTTGCTGGGGGTTTGTGTGTATGCCGCGGGTATTGACTTGTTCGAGCATATACGGATTGTGTCGAGGATTTGAATATCTAGTTACTTTTGTGATTCTTTCTCTCTTTATTCACAAAGTAGCTATCACTTTAAGGAGTTACGTTGTAGTACTCAGTGTCTCGCGTAGTTGAGGATATTTCAAGAGATTCTTCATCACTCAGATTGTACAAGCTTAAGTCACAACTCTGGGGGGATGTTGCTTCAGTATCGGGTTTGTCATATTGAGTTTTCTCCATCAAATAGTCATTACAAAGAGCCAATAGAATGCGAGTATGGAATTGAATTAGTCAGAGAAGAGACAAACAGAGGTTCTTTATCGGCAGTTGATTCTCATGCTTAACCGAATTTATGATACTTCACACATGACTTTACTATCGAATAATCAGGCGTCCACATATTATGATTTTTTTGATGGTCATCGAATGCAATCAGGGGGAAGAAAAGGAAGTATCCGATACATTGCATTAATCAGGGGGAAGAAATGTGTACTTATCTCACCTTTATTTCTTTCTTTCTTATCTTCAAGTCCGTTTCTATCTTATGGAGATGGATTGTATGCTTTCATCCTCTGGAAGGATAGTGTGTGAAGTATGTGTATACGTGAGAAGATGTTGCTGATTCATTGCATGTTTCCCTGAACAGATATTCATTAAAACAGAAGCAATTCTATTTGATGTGGTTGGCTTCTTCTTCTGCTTCTTCTACTTCTCTGATTCTCATCTACTTCTTCTACTTCTACTTCTATGAAGCTACATCACAGTTTCAAAATCTGCTTACAATACGGATGTTGGTTTGGGGAGAAGCTTATTCAGAAACTTCGGCAAAAAGAAGTAGATGAAAAAAGCTGCTTGAAGACATGCAGTATGAACTGGAGGGAAGCTAACTCAGTTTATACATATTACATTGTATCGTCTGCAAGTAATAGAAAGATTCAAGTTGGAACACTTATATTTGTACTTGTATGATACATTGTAAGTATTTCCATATGCCACCACATTGAGGGAAGATTGTTAGAATTAAAAATGTGGTGTCTATATGAAAATTACATTAGTTTCTATATAGTCTAAAACACAAGGACTAGAAATGTAATTAGCCCAAAGATGGCTTGTGTTTAGTCTATAAATACCCCCTCTAATCTTTCTTAGAGGGGTGAACCTCCACTTTGTAATTTTTCACTAATCATTCAATAATAAATCACTTTCTCTCTCTAAAATGGATTTTATATATTTCCATCATCCCCGACCTCCCGAGATCGTGAATCGAGAAACCTAACAAATGGTATCAGAGCTGCAATGCCACAGAATAGGGAGAAACAATATGTACTAAAAATACAAATAGTAGAACATGCGAATAACATGACTTTAAAAAATCTACCTTTCGAATAAACTTCTCTTAACCAACCTATAGAGGTAAAAGTATTTATGCATAAAACTACTTTTTGTTCATAACAACCATGTTCTTATAGCAAAAGATAAGAGGTTTGGATTGTACAAAAGTATACTTTTGTATCACTCTGAAGAGGACAAGTAGACAATTGATTAACTGTCTAATTCACAAACATTTCCTCAAGCATACCTTTTCAAGAGGTCGAACCAGCTAGAACTAATCAATTTATGAAATATTCCGCAAAGATAAGCTACAAGTTACTACGGGGTATTACTTAACAAAATTACATACTCGGGACACTTCTACTCATGAATCACTATAAAAATCCAACAAAATTTTAATTTCATGGTTACAAGACTACTATAATTCTTCTGCTGTAACATGACCAGGCTCTAAAAATTATCAAAGACAACAAACTAAGCGTTGCAGGTGCAAGTCCAGAATGATGATGATTTGAATATTTCAATTAAGATCCCAAACGTGAAACAAAATTTTTCCCCGACACATTCGATTTGTTTCCATAAATAGATAGATACATGGCAAATCAAAAACCGTCTAACCTATTGGAAGCATTTTCTTGCTCTCGTCTTACCAGGTTTCTTCCGCTCCACAATTCTCGAGTCTCTTGTCAAGAAACCAGCTGCTAAAAACACAAATTACACGTTATGATACAAATATATCAATGAGCTACTTAACTTCTACAACTGGAACTTTGGCCATAGAATGAAAGAATAACCTCCAAATATGACCTAACGAGTAGGACTTGGGATAAATTTAAAACATAGAAAAAAAAAAGCAAACCAATGGTTGAACGGGTCGAAAGTTGCCAAGGTGCAACTTTTGTTGAATAAAACCTACTAAATCAATCTTTATTCACATAATCATTTGCGAGTCGAAATGGGATGGGCTGGTACATCTGGCATGGAACAATATAGTGAAAAGAAATATACAAACAGTGTTGTAAAAAATGGTCTAGGCGGCCGTCTAGGCGGCCGTCTAGGCGCTAGGCGGCCACCAACCGCCTCGACTTTACTCTAGGCGGCTAAAAAAGCGGTCAACGCCGGTTAACACGGCGGTTAATGCCGGTCAACGGCGGTCAACTCGATTTTTAAAATTTTAAATTAGGTTTTTTCATTCAATTGGTCAAATCTTGTTTTTAAATGGTGTTTAAGTATACACTTTGTGATGTAATTATTGTAGATGAGAATAAAAGAAATAGAAAAATGAGACTTTACAAAAAATCCCTAATTGAACTAATTTAAAGCCTTAATTTACATTTAATGCCTAATATCCAATCTTTTGTAGACCTGCTTAGCTATTTGTGCTCAAATTTACCAAATATACATATAATTTTAAAAAATTTATATAGAAAAGTTCAATCCGCTTAGGCGCCGCCTCGGCCGATTACTAGCTAGGCGGTGGTCAACCGCTCGACTAGCGTCTAGCGCTTTTTGCAACCTTGAATACATATAAGATCCTTATATGACCACGTACAACCTCACACGTTTCTGAAACAATGCATTTCACATGGATATATGTCGAGATTATTTCCATAAAGATGCATTGTTTATGTAATTTCTATTTATTAGTACCATGTGACAAATATGACATGTCCAACTGTGATGATATTTCCTCTATAAAGTACACAGGGCCGGCCCTAGTGCTAGGTGGGGCAGCAAAAAATTGGGGGCATCAAATTAGGCTGACTAAATGTAGATATCTTTGAAAGATTTTCTATTTTATAACCACATCACCGAGCCCAAAAAGGGCCTAAAACGGCACCCAAGCAAACCTTATTCGAGACAATATAGACGAAATACGCGGACACACAAAAACAATTAAATTTGTTTTTAGTTATCAGTATTTATTTAATAAAAATATTAAATAAATTATTCATCTTTTTCAATTAAAAGCGTTTTTGAAAACGCGACTATTCGAGTTGAAATCCATTTTATTTCGGACGGAGCGAAACCGGTTCACAAATTGAATAACAGATATTTTATTAAATGTTATAAAATATTTCTGAAATATTATCAAATAAATACTCATTTTTATCAGAAAAATAATTTTAAAAACAATGGCGCAAGTTTCGAGATTTGAATCATTCGTTAAGTCGCTCAAACGAGTCCCGAACCGTTTTTATAAAAACTACACCAAAAATGTTACACTTTAACCCCTCCACTATTAAGGACTTGCCACATTCATTATATATATATATAAATCTTATAACTTCATTTCATTTTCCATCTCACATTTATACACACATACACTTATATAACTCCCTCTCTTCCCCAAAATATCCGGCCACCACTGGCCCACCGCCGGCCACCACCTCCGGTCACCGGAAAAGTTTTCCGGTGACTTTTCCGACCAACACCAAATATACTCCTCACCACCCGATCTATACGATCCCCCATATCACTCTCCTTCACGCGCCATTTTCCACCACCACCACTCACCCACCGAACCCACGCCACTACCACAGCCATCGTGGGGTGCGTGTGGTTATAAGAAAGGTGCGTTTGGTTTTGTTTATAAAAACGAAGGGTCGTTTGGTTGTTATAAAAAGAGAAGGGTGCGTGTGGTTTTAATACCACCACCACGATGGGTGTGTTGGGTCGCGGGTCAGCAGCAGTGGGGGGGGTGTCGGGTCGGGTTGTTATGGGTTTGTTTTGTGGTGAAAACCACCACCAAGGGGTGGTTTGGTTCGGCTGTGTAAACACTAAGGGTGCGTTCGGGTTAAGGTTATAACCACCAAGGGATGTCGGGTTTGTTTGGGTTGGGAGTATAAACCACAAGGGTGCACCGGGTTGTGGGTTCACAGCCGTAGGGTGCGTTTGGCTTGTCTTATAACACCAAGGGGTGTTTGTTAGTTTGTTTGTTTGGCTGTCGAAAAGCCGGGACAGCCGAGGGGCTGTCGGGGTTGGGTTATAACACAAAGGGGCGTTTGGTTCTTGTGGTTATCACCGAATATAGGGTGCGTTTGGCTTAACAGCCACGCACAAGGGTGCGTTTGGCTGTCCATCAGCCGGGGTGCGTCGCGTGGAGTGTGTTGACACCGAAATAAAGTGAGTTTAGTTAACGCGAAAATATATAAATTGTTTCATTTAATCGATTTATATAATATGTGATGGAATATTAGAACTTGCGCGGTCTACTTAAAATATGATATTAATATTAAAACGAGACTCATATTAATGTATAAGTGATATTAGACACATTTGAGACGAGATTTGGACTAAAAATGGACTTTAGTGCCTTTATGAAACGGATAATATAAAACAGAAAATAGAATGTGGGATTCGGAATTCGAGACTTTGATAAGTTAGACTTTAGTTTACAAAATATAACAAATTATATTTTGACGGACGTTTAGATATAAAACGGGACTTCTAACTCCCAATAACGAAGAAACTGGATCGAAATCAGAATATACACTTTAGTAGAAAAATAAGTTATTTTTAATAAATATTAAAAATGACAGATTTATTAATTAAATGATTTGATCACTTTCGAGTCCGTTTCAGCCTTCCGGCGAAACACGAAAGTTGTTCGTAATGGCATTTTACTTTGCCGCGAGGCTTATCAGCTTTAGAAATTGAGATAAGTTAGGATTGGACGGAAATAGTATATATACATAAAATATACTAAGGGTTAAGGTTTAAAGACGCGCAAGTGGATTTCTCATCACATGTATATATGACTGCATACATATAAAAATATGTATGATTTCGTGGTAACGATGTACGCATCGTTGATCGTATTTAATACGTGTATTATAATCGAACGACATAATTATAGGTCGT